>MU720906.1:0-13261 GCA_026770625.1 Nicotiana glauca
CCCTGGGCCGCTTCTGCGGTTACCTGGGCCTGCCCCCCTTTCCGCTTCTGCGAGCTCTTCCCCGCTTCTGCGGGGTCGCTTCTCATAAGCGGTTATACCAGATACCAGCTTCATGTGTCTTCCAAAAATCCTATTTTTTTGATCCGTTAACCACCCAGAATCCACCCGAGGCCCCCGGGACCCCAACCAATCATACCAACCAATCCCAAAACACATTACGGACCTGCTCGAGGCCTCAAATCATATCAAATAACACCAAAATCATGAATTACACCTCAATTCAAGCTTTATGAAGCTTGAAGTTTCCAACTTCTATTTCCGATGCCGAAGCCGAAGCCTATCAAATCACGTCCGATTGACTTCAAATTTTGCACACAAGTCATATTTGACATTACGGACCTACTCCAACTTCCGGAATTTGATTCCGACCCCGATATCAAAAAGTCAACCCCCCGGTCAAACTCTCCCAAAACCTTCAACTTTCTATCTTTAGCCAAATGACTTCAAAATGGTCCACGGACCTCCGAATTCACTTCCGATCGCGCCCCCAACTCCAGAATCCCTATACGGAGCTATTCACAGTCTCGGAANCGATTCCGAGGTCGTTTACTCAAAATTCCAATCCTAGTTCATTCTTTCAACTTTAAGCTTCCGAAACGAGACTTCTCTTCCCAATTCAACTCTGGACTTCTCGAAATTCAATTCCGACCACGCGTACAAGTCATAACACCTGAAATAAAGCTATTCATGGCCTCTAACTGCTGAACGAAGCGCTAGTACTCAAAACGACCGGTCGGATCGTTACATTAAGCCTATATGGAAGTGGCTAACTTGTGTGCAAATCACACTGCCAAGGCGCGTGAATAGTTTTATTTATTAAAAATATTAGAAATAGAATAAAATATAAATAAGAAAGAAAAAAGAAAAATAAAAAAAAGACCTTTCTCTTTCCCCCTTCTTTTCTCCTCTCCTCCCACCTCTCTCATCTTTCCAAGCGAACTCCCCCATCCTGTAATTTTTTTCCTATTCTATCATTCATGTAAAGTATTGCACAAGGGCCCGAAACATTGCATATTCGATCAATCATTCATGTGAAGTATGCAAAATCTTCATTTACCTATTTCCCTATTCTTTTAATGGTTTTATTTCCTTGGAGGTAAATATTTCTTTCCATATTTTAGCGGGCCCTACACTGGATGGTGAAACCCCGACTGTTGTTGCTACCGGAGAAACCACCTATTCGGTTACAGCAGCCGCCAGAGTAGTCGTTTCTTAGCTGGGACTCGGGATGTCGGAATTTTTGCCTTTGCAAGTGAAATTTCGTCTTCAGATTCAGCAAGAAGAGCAATGGTGGAGCCCACAGGAGCGGACTCACCTTCAGGAACAATAATAGTAGCTAAATAACAATCATAAAAAGATTCAACATCCATGTCAGCTTTATTTGATTCAACAACGAGAAATGTTTCACCTTTAGCAAGTTTATCACCTTCAGTTTTGACCCAACTGACAATCTTGCCTTCGATCATAGTAGAACTGAGTGCAGACATAAAAATTTCACGGATCTTGAATTCTATCACATGGGTTCTGCGTAAATGGGTGGCGGGGAAGATGGAAGCATGCGGAGGGTGGTAGGGATGAAGGTGGAGAAAAAAGAGAAAGAAAAAGATTTTTTTTAAAGATTAAATAATATAGGACTCACAAATCCACATGTCATATAATAAAGACCAAATATGTGATATGTCATTCATGTTAGAGCGATTGACGAACACGTTCAACAGAAAGTATTTATTAGTATTCATCCGTCAAGTTTAAGTGTTCAAATCAAAAAAATATAAATTAATGTATCGGCTTTACTTACCGATACAAGTTTAAGTAGCCAAGAAACCATTACGCCTTGTAATTATATTTGTCTAAATTAATTCATGATACATTACGAGAAAAATGATTCACACCAAAGTTTTTGAAACAGTATAGATCCATTCTTACCAAATTAATGTTAAATAAAATTTTCTTTGAAGTAAATAAAAAGAAACTTGAAATCAATTTATAAGATATGATTAATTAGTTATAATTTGATGTCAAAATTCCAAAACAAACCTAATTCCATAAAAGAAATGAATAATATAGAGTTTATAACTCAAGAAAGTAAAAACCTTCTGACTTGACCAGATGGATCGGTCAAAATATTCTTTTTATTTTTATTTTTTATTTTGCATTAGAAGAGTATTTAGCTAGTGTAATTGAAAATTTAAATAAAGGGAAGGGTTTTTTGAAAATTTGGCAAAATATAGAACTGGCCGGTCGATTGAACTAGTTGTATTCGCTAGCTAAAAAATATAAAAGATATGTATATTATATAAATAAAATATGTATTTTATCGACTATTATTTTTAGAGCGATTAAATTTATACATTAAAAATTAAAAAACTACCAACTATGTCCATTTATAAGTAGCGTACTACAAAAATTGGTCAATTCATTAAATAGTACTAATATTAGCCAATTATCTATTTGTAGCAAAACAAGGTCAAATCTTTGCTTTCTTTTGAGTGAGTGTTATTAGAATAGATTGTGTACATCTTAAGGAGTTTGAGTCTCACTTTTGGGATGATTTGGCAGAGTTTTGAGGTGGTTGAATTGTAAATTCAAAGTAAAAGATGAAACATAAAAAAAATGATATGTGTATCATTTGTATATCACATATGTATCCTATTTGTATCAAATGTGTATCACATCACATGTATATCCATATATACATGTGTTGATACATGAGTGATACATGTGTCATAGAAGAACTTTTTGAACTTGATTTTAACTATGAATTTTGATACAAAATCACCTCCAATCTTCCTCAAATATTGTATATTTACTAATTAATATGTTTTAAATGAATTTCAACCACACCCATCGCAAAAAAGTCCTTTTTTGTTTATATTTTTGGAATATATATATATATATATATATATAGAAGTTCATCACCTTGTTTGCTATCTCATCCATGAAATTTGAGATCTTTACGTGTGATTCTTGGGATAAAAAAAATCTCTCTCTCCTGTAAACATGTAAGTTACTTATTTTATCTAAATTATGTTTATGGATATTACCCTTGTTTTTACGATTTTATGTAATTGTAATGACTCGGCCAGTCGTCTCATGAATTACCGCTCTGTTTCTCCCATTTATATTTCTTTATGCTTCGTTATCCGCATTTTATGATATCGGGTTGGTCGAATCGAGTCCGAAATGATTTTTGATAAGGTTTGAGACACTTAGTCTCTTTTAAGAAGACTTAAGTTGGAAAATAATCGGATGTTGACTTATGTGTTAGAGGGCTTGGATGTGAGTTTTGTTGGTTTGATTAGCTTCGAGAGATTATTTGTGACTTAGGAGTGTGATCGGAATGGGTTTTGGAGGTTCGAAGTAGAATTAGGCTTGAATTGGCGAAATTTATATTTTGGCAATTTCCGGTTGGTAGGTGAGATTTTGATCCGAGAGTCAGAATAGAATTTTGAGAGTTTTTAAAGCTTCGTTATGTCAATTAGGATATGTGTACAAAATTTCAGGTCATTCGGATGTGTTTTGGTTGGGTTTTTAATCAAAAACGTATTTCGGAAAATTTTAGAAACTTAGGCTTGAATCCGATGTGTTTTGAGTAGTTTGATGTTGTTTGAGGTATTTTGATGATTGGAACAAGTTTGAATAAGGTTTTAGGATATGTTAGTACTTTTGGTTGAGGTCCCGGGGCCTCGGGTGAGTTTCGGGTGGTCAATCGGACCATTTTTGAGTTTGAGAAATTATAGAAAATCAGCCCACCAGTTGCATGTAATTTGGCCTTCGCGTTTGCGAAGGGGAGCTCGTGTTCGCGAAGGGCTGAATTCTGTGAGCTATGCATTCACGAGGGACTAAGCCGCATTCACGAAGGCTAGAGAAGGGATCTCATCACGTTCGCGAGTGGGTTTATGCGATCGCGAATAATGATTGGAGGCAGATTGGTCCAAGGCAATTTATTCAACGCCTTCGCATGAGGACTTCCGCGTTCGCGTAGGTTTAAGTGGAATGGTCATCGCGTTTGCGTCTGGAATGTCGCGATTGCGTAAGGCAATTGTTTGGTCAAAGAGAGTTTGTGCATCGTGATGGCGAAGAAGGAAGGGTCAAACTTGTGCAGAACGTTTTAAGTCATTTCAAGCGCGATTCTGGGTCTATTTTCCTCGATAGTTAATCATTTTGAGAGCTTCTTGAAGGAGATTATCGACGGATTCAAAGGGAAACGACTTGCGGTAAGTTTCTTGGACTTAAAACTCGATTCTATTATGAAATCCACCTAGAAATTCATGAAGACTTAAACAAAAATAAAAGAATTGGGGCTTGGAATTTTGGATTTTGATTAGGGGATTTGGAGGACCAATCGGGGTCGGATTTGAGAACTTTTGGTATGTATGAACTCATGGGGAGATAAGGAACCCATTGATGTAAAAAAATTGAGTTTCGAGAAGTGGGCTCGGGGCTCGGGTTTTGCTAATTTCAGGATTTTTGGTATTTTTCGATTGTTTTTGCTTGGGCTTTGTTCCCTTAGCATATTGTGACGTAATCGTTCTGATTTTAAGTTGATTCTACGCGCGTGGAGGCCGATTCGAGGGGTAAATTCATCACGAGCTAGATATTTACCCGGTTCAAGGTGAGTAATGATTGTAAATGATGCTCTGAGGGTTTGAAATCCTGGATTGCACATCGTAGTACTATGTTGAGGTGACTTGCACGCCGGATAGCAAGCGTGGGGTAGAGCACTGTGAGCACGTAATTTTTTCCCTATGTGAATTACTCCCGCAAAATCAAAACAAAATAATTATTTTTCATTGTTTGCAATCTTGTAAAAATTTAGTGGCGTTTTTCCGTCAATTGTTTGCATATTTTGGTATGCATATTTAACTTTATTAATACATCGAAAAATACTTAAAATAAATAAATAAATAAATATATTGGGATTGCATTTAGGGTTTAATTGGACATTTTGGAATTAATTAATAATTAGGTGTTTTACAAAAATAAAAAATTACAAGAAATATGAATTTTTTGCATTTTTAGTGTTTAATGTCCAAATTGTGTTTAATTATTTGTGATAATTATTATTTAGAATTAATTATTTATTTTAGGATAATTTGATCAAGAATTAATTTAGGTTTATATTTTATTTAAAAGACTAGAAAATAAAAAGAAGGGGAAAGTAATTAGAGTTGGGTCAATTTGGTTCAGCCCAAAACAATCTACCCTAGGCCCAAACAGTTTCGCCCAAAAACCAGCCCAATTCCACGCCCAACCCAGTCTGCTCTTCATAAAGCCAAAACGACATCGTTTTGAGCTTTTTGGTCTGAGCCGTTGAATTAATTCAATCGAACGGTCAGGAGCCTTTACCTTTACCTATATTCAACCACGGCATGTTCATCTAGGACCGACCCAGTCTTTCACTCAAAGAAACGACGTCGTTTCTATTAAGTAATTGATCTAGGCTGTTGATCTTAGTTGATCTAATGGTCTGGATTCAATCTCCCATCCCGTATATAAATATTTTACACACCCATCCACCCTCAGAACCTCGACCCCTCTCTCGTCTCTAACAACTCAAAGATAACCCTTTTTCTCGCCACCTCGCCTTGCCGCCCTCCGCCCACCGAAAATTACCTAACGGCAGTTCTGGTGGCCCAAACCACCATAAATTTACACAATGTGTTCACCATAACCTCCCCATCTCCGATCCACCCTCAGTTTCCTTCGAATCCTAGCCTAGCCTTTCGAATATTTAAAAACCAAGCGGCTCCTCCGCCGTCTCTGGCGGCAAGTCTCCATTCACCCCCACCTTAACAACAAATACTCCCTTCAACGTCCTCTTGCCCAATCCCCGACCACCTTCCCTCGAATCACCCCAGAACTTGTCGAATATCGATTTAAAGCAAGGAATCCTAGCGCCGCCACAAAATTCCCCAGTGGCGCCGCCGCTCCCAAACTATCACCACATAACCACCTTGACCCCTCTCTTCCTAAAGCCATGAAAAATTGCCCTCGAATCAAACTAGGATGGGTCAGATTTCAAATTTAGGGTTCGAACCCTAAAACCTCAAGAGTCTCAAGTCATTTAAACTAATTTTGACTTTGACCGTGTGTTCCTGATAAGAACACATAGTTAAAGTCAAGATTTGTTTAAAACGGAAGGTTCGAAGGTCCCCTTCAAATTTCAGTTGAGTGAGTAAGTTCCTTATATCATTTTCTTTTTATTTTATATTTCAGTCTCTTCTTCTTCTTCTTTTTCTATGATTAAGCTTAACTGTGAGATATGAATTAGGTCATAGTTAAATTGTTAATTCAGTTCGATTTTAATTCCTATTTTTGTGAATACTGATTAGTCAAATTTTAGAAACAGTTTTAAATGTCGAACCTTTTGAATGTTACTCGTTTCTGGTTTTGGTAAAAAATGTTGGATTTGAATTGGNGAATATTTAAAAACCAAGCGGCTCCTCCGCCGTCTCTGGCGGCAAGTCTCCATTCACCCCCACCTTAACAACAAATACTCCCTTCAACGTCCTCTTGCCCAATCCCCGACCACCTTCCCTCGAATCACCCCAGAACTTGTCGAATATCGATTTAAAGCAAGGAATCCTAGCGCCGCCACAAAATTCCCCAGTGGCGCCGCCGCTCCCAAACTATCACCACATAACCACCTTGACCCCTCTCTTCCTAAAGCCATGAAAAATTGCCCTCGAATCAAACTAGGATGGGTCAGATTTCAAATTTAGGGTTCGAACCCTAAAACCTCAAGAGTCTCAAGTCATTTAAACTAATTTTGACTTTGACCGTGTGTTCCTGATAAGAACACATAGTTAAAGTCAAGATTTGTTTAAAACGGAAGGTTCGAAGGTCCCCTTCAAATTTCAGTTGAGTGAGTAAGTTCCTTATATCATTTTCTTTTTATTTTATATTTCAGTCTCTTCTTCTTCTTCTTTTTCTATGATTAAGCTTAACTGTGAGATATGAATTAGGTCATAGTTAAATTGTTAATTCAGTTCGATTTTAATTCCTATTTTGTGTGAATACTGATTAGCCAAATTTTAGAAAACAATTTTAAATGTTGAACCTTTTGAATGTTACTCGTTTCTAGTTTTGGTAAAAAATGTTGGATTTGAATTGGTCAATTAGACCCAAGTTCTGCCTAGACTCATGGGCTCTGAATTGAGTCATTTTGACCCATTTGTGATTTCAAACATGAGTGTTCAGGGGGGTAAATTGGGTAGTCTAACCTTAGGTAATTCACAGAGGCTTTAAAGGGTAGTTTGAGAATTTGGACACTCAGTAATTAAACTAGGGGGCCACTAAGTAATAAGTGGTGCACTAATGGATTAGTCTAAAAAGGGGCACTACTAAGTGGGATTGTTAAAGATAAAAGATAATTAGTAGTGGAGACTGCACTAATGCTAATTTTAAGGACTGAAATAGGCACTAATTGACTGTCCATTAAAGGTGCCTGAAAATCCGGATAAAAAGAGGTCTGAAAACTTATAAGGAGGGGGGAGATATACATTTTGAAGGAATAAGAATATAAGCTGAAGTTTAAGAATACAAAAGGAGAGTCTAAGAGTCTAGGAGTTTTAAGAATTAATTGAGAGATATAGATACACACACAGATTGGTATTGACAAACACTCTGATATACTGAAAAGGGGAATTCACAAGTCTGGCAAAGTTTAAGAAAAAACAATTGGAACAGACATTGAAATACAGGGAGATTGAGATAGTGATAGAATTCTGAAAAAAAAATCACAAAGAGTTGAGAGGAGACTGAGCATACACACTGATATAGAAATACATTTGAGATTAAACAGTCTGAAAGGAAAGAGACATAAGATAGAAAGAGAGAGGAGAGGTATTCTAAAAAAATATTGGGAAAGAGTGATAAAATCAGAGAAAATAGGGCAGCTTAGGTTCTTTTCAAAGACTATTTCATTGGTTTTCTTTTTCTGAAGTTGATCTCTAGAGTAGCCTTTAAAGTGAATGGGGTTCATGATGATTAATTTGGTTTTCAGAAGTTGATTATGACCTCATTTTGTGTTTGGAATGCTATTTTGATTTGAGTTCGACAATTGAAATTGAATCTGGGTTTGTGTGGAACTGGTTTGGAGCTGAAACTGGTTTCATTCAGTGAGTATTGTTGCTTTGTTGTTGATCATCGTTTGCTGTTGCTGACTTTACAATATTCTATTTTGTCTTCCAGGTATGTCCTTTCTAATGATTGGGGTTTGATTGTTGAGCATGTAAAGACTTGAAGCCTTGATAAAAATGAAGATTCTATTTAAAGCTGAACTTCCTTTCCTCGTTACTGTTTCATGTTCTGTATTTAGACTTCAAGTTATAGGTATTAGTTAGGGCATCTTGATTCCCTATGAAATTAAGTGTATGAGAGTAACTTTGTGGGGTATTTTACATCTGTGCCCATAATTGAACAAATGGATTTTAATTATTCAAGTTTATGTTCGGTATTGTATCCAGGTTCTAGCTTTGTGGGTTCTCTGCTAAAAATCACTCAGTTTTAGTCTTGAAAGTCTTAGTCATAATTTTAGGTTGATATATCTTGAAGTTTGCTTGGTTTTAGTTGCAATCAGTCGGTGCCTTTTAATATGATTTGTGTTTAGTTAGCTAAAAACTGGAAATGCTATTAATTGTTGTATAAAGCCCTGTCTATACAAGCTTGTTTGGGATCCAAGGCTGCAAATTTGATTTCAGCTTGACTTGGGGATTTTAAAGGCAAAGTTTGCTATAGTTGTAGCATTAAAATAAGATTTTCAATTGTCTTAAAACCTGTATTGCTTTCATTAGGGTCACACAATTGCCTACTGATAAGCACAAAAAATATTTTCAAAGTGTATTTGCCCAGGTATTGGTCTCCATGTTGGTCTTACGAATTGGCACCCAAAATTAAACGCTTCAGGCATTCATCCCATCTAAGGGGGCTCGATGCTGAGTCCCCTTCTCTGAAGCAACAGGTCTATTAGCAATTGGGCTCATTCTTGGACCCAAATGAGGCAGTCTCATTCAGATAAGGCCCGGGCGTTCCTTTCTCATTGGGCCACTGGCTGGTTATGCCTGGCCAAGGCCCTTTGTTTGATAAGTTACTTATCCTTGTAAACCTTTAGTTAGTTTAAATGGAACCTTTAACTTGTTTAGTGCTAATTAAGTAAGTCCATTAATTGAACTCGAGGCATGTCATTTAGCAAATTTCCACGATTCTTGAAAATTTACAAATGCGTAGTTGCTTTAGGCGAGTATTTTAATAATCTTGAATCTTTTTTAAAATAAATAAAAACGGCTATAAAGTCAAAATGCACATAGGTTTTGAACATGTAACAAAATTAGATAATAGGACAATTATAACAATTGAGCGACCGTGCTAGAACCGCGGAACTCAGGAATGCCTAACACCTTCTCTCGGGTTAACAGAATGCCTTACCTGGAATTTTGATTTGCGGACTGTGAAACAGAGTCAATATTTTCTTGATTCGGGATTTTAACCGGTGACTTGGGACACCATAATTATTCCAAGTGGCGACTCTGACTCTTAAATAAATAATTTCGTTTCTATTATCATTTAAATTGGAAAAACTCCCTTATATTACCCTCGGGTGGTAAAAAGGAGGTTTGACAGCTCTGACGACTCTGCTGGGAATGTAACCCAGAACCACTGGTTCAAGGTTAGAAATTCGAGCTTGGAATAATTGATATTTGGCTTATTATCTAATTTTTTACATGCTTGAGACTAATGTGCTAAATGTTACTTTTTGCCGCTTTGATAATTTTTTGAATTGTGCATATAAACTGTCTTCTCACGCACCCCCTTTGAATTTTCTTGAAATTAAAATTGGGCATTTGCTTGACATAGCCCGCTTTCTTTGAGATAGCTGAGATGCTTGGCACCCGGTGCAGGATTTTAGTCACATATGTTTTAGGCTGGGAGCACTACCAGTTAAGTCGAAAAGCAATGCTACCGGTACGCTGACCCTCCTCGGCTCGAGTTGTCCGCTCGAGTAAGCCGGTCTAGATACTTTCTCCAATAAAATTTGAACCTAGAAGAACAAACCTCATGCTAGATATCCCTAGTAGGTTCGCTTTATTTGCATCATGTACATTTGACTTAGGAGACTCAACACAGGGGTTGAGTCTGTCTAGGACAGATGCACCAAAATAAAAAAGACCATCCTGATGCATCTTGCTTGCTACTTATGCATTTATTTGCTTCGAAATTGCATGTTGACCGATTTTTGAATAATGAAGGGAGAATTAAAGAAAAAAAAAAGAAGAAAAAGTTATTTTTTTTAGGGAAAAATTAGGATTTTAAAAATAATGATAGCAAAGCTCGGCCATAATTTTTATTTCCCTTTTTGAAAAATAGTTGATTTTCCGTCAAGTATGGTAGAACTATGTTAGTTTGATTCTCACCGGATGTGAGATACGTAGGCAACCCATATCGTGTTTAACTATTTTAAAAAATAATAAATTTAGGGGGTAAATAAATATCGTTGTTTTGCCAAAGGTAATGTCATTCTTGGGTAAAATAGCCAAACGCCTACAAAAGGGCGTCGGAGGGCCGTTTTGCAAGAACAGCTACCTGTAGTCATTTCTTAAAAAAAAATATTTTTTTTTCGGTTAGCAAACATAGCCTTTAAATCTTCTTCAAGTGCTGAAAGGTTGTGTTGACAAAATCGGATATTTTTTAAAACTGGCGAGAAACAATGATGATTTTCTTTTTTAAAAAAAATAAAAAAAATAAAATTTAATGTTCATAATTTGCATATGTTTTAGGTGAGTCTTAACCCCTTTTTATTTTATCTAGGAACACCATGAGTTCCTCACAAAGAAGTGGCCGGAAAAGGGAAAGGGACGAAACACCTCATATGTTCATGATTCGAGATAAGACCCCGAGCAGTCTCTGTAATTGGTGGGCTAGTTTTGCTACATGGGAACAAAATCAAGTATTTAAACACCTCAAGTTCCTCACAAACATCATGGGAATTGAGCCTAACAAGGATTTAATTGAGGCTCTAGTGGGTTTTTGGGACCCAGCGAACAATGTATTCGGGTTCAAAGATTGTGAAATGACGCCCACATTGGAAGAATTAGGTGGGTTCACAGGATTGGGGAGAGACCTTCACGGGAAAAAGCTTGCTGCTCCAAGAAAGGGTGGTGTGAACAACTTTTTAAAGAAATTATGCCTCCGTCGAATTCCAATGGGTTGCTTAAATGAAGGCTGGGTATTATTGGAATATCTCTATGACAGGTTTGGGGACGGAAAAGGTTTGAGAAATTCTTGGGCATAGAATTCGTCAACCAGTTGAGTTACGACGCTTGGAGGAAGTTGAGAATATTTGTGTTCATGATATCATTTCTAGGGACCATGGTCTTTCCAGAGCGTGATGGACGCATCAGAATTCGATTAGTGGCGGTATTCTCGTATTTGCAGAGTAGCGAGTATCATACCATTCTTCCCATGATTCTGGGGGACATTTTTCGAGCTTTGACCTGATGCCAAGAGGGCGGAGATTACTTTGAATGATGCAACATTCTACTACAGATGTGGTTCATAGAGCACCTTTATCATCATCCAATGGTAATAAATTTTAATAGAAACTGGCTGAATTACATTCGTTGTCACCCAGGTAGGGCCACGAGTTGTAATATTCCAAATGGGGTGAGGGCCTGGCAGGAATTACTTGGTTCACTAGATGCGGATAAACTCAGTTGGAACTATTATTGGTTCCCTTCCGCTAGGGTCATGCATATGTCGACGTATCGCCCATTCTTCATACTCATGGGTTTTAGAGGTTTCCAACCCTACGCACCCCTATGCATCATGCGTCAGCTAGGGAGAGAGCAAAAGAGGCCCCCGATTGAGGACATGCGTCCGTTCGTATGGGAATTCACATGAGAGGAACCTCTAAGGGAGTATTATGCACAAAAGGTTTCATTTGGTGGTCAATTTTCTGATATAGACGAGATGGTAGCAGACCGTGAACGTGGGGAGGTAAGCCTCGCAAACCTTGAGTGGTTTCACAACCAGGCTATCCCCGAGCAAAGGCCCGAAAGATCCATAAGGCATGCAGTTGATTGGGAGAAGGAGATAGAGTCCAGAATTAGAAATACGAGAAGGGAAGTGGTGCGAGAGTTCCAATCTTGTAATGACACTTTACAAGAAGATAAGGGAATACTGGAAGTAGTGCTGTATTCTGGGCCGGGGCCGGGCCTAAATGGGATAAACGGGCCTGGGCTTAGTGGTCCTGGGCTCTGGCAGTCCCGGGCTTCGTGGGCTCAACGGGTGTAATCAGCCCATGACGAGCCAAAGCCCACATGGTCCTGGGCTAAATGGGGCGGGCTCGCAGCCCATATGGGCCTAAAGCGCTTTTTTTATTTCCGGGCTATTTGTTTTTAATTTTTTTTGTTTAAGAAAATTTCTTGTAAACCATATATGTATATACTATTTTAAATTGCTTTTATACATGGCAATATAAATATATGTAGTATATATAATATAGAAACCTAATTATTTAAGTACTTGAAGAAAAAGTAAAATAATAAAACAATAGTAAAGCTAAATTAGCATACATAATAAATTAATAACAAAGTAAAACATTAAGCATAAATACGTCTAATAATTTTAAAATAGCACAAATTGTTGAAAAATTGTAAAGACGAATTTTTGGATAAATACGCTCAAGACAATACTTAATATGCCTCCTTCCACAGTTCTTGCAATTTAATATTTGTCCTTCTTCATTTTCTTCAAGCACTTCAAAGTGTTTCGAAACAAATAAGCGCACTCTTTTCGAACGAGGCATGATTTAACTAGAAATTTGAGATTGAGACTTAAAGCCTTGAAAATTGGAGATTGAGAGATTGAGAGAAATTTAGATTGAGAAATGAGTATTGAGTATTGAAATGAAGAAGAGGGAGGAGGGTATTTATAGTTTTAGAGAAGGTTAGTTTTTTAAATTGAAAAAAAGGCTATTTGTGCAATATGACCATTGATGGTCTTGGGGGCGGGGCCCTCCTTTTGAAAAATCTTGTGTTGTAGTATATATAGTATGTTAGTGTATATATATATATATAGTATATACAGTATGTTATGTATATATATTTCCAAATATAATTTCTTGTAATATTTTGTAGTATATATATATATATATATATATATATATATATATATATATATATATATATATATATATATA
>MU720909.1:0-37744 GCA_026770625.1 Nicotiana glauca
AATAAGGCATATATCACTTTTAGAGCATGTGTACTTGAGGAGACTCACTCTGTAAATTATCAACTTTTTATTCATACGAAATAAAAATTATACTACACCCGGTTCAAATACACCCTTGGAAAAGAACCGCAGCACAAAGAAAAATCAAGGGGAAATTATTAAATTAACTGGAATAAAAAAAAATATTTTCTGATTTTTTTTTTAATTTCGATATTCGAGCTAAAAAATCATCTTACTATCTATTAACACTATAATCTAACAAAACAAAATAAAAGCAACTTTAACAAACTAAACAAAATCAAACAACTAAAATACAGAAAATATAAAAATAAGTACATTACAATAGGGGCAAAAACCACCCCACATAAAAAAATGTGTTGTCCCTAATGCGAAAGAAAATCAAAATAGATCAGAAAAGATACTCCCTGAGTCCATTGAGTCCATTGGCCTAAGCATCTTCATATTCACATCCTCATCCTCGTCGGCTACTAGATGCAACCTCAGATGGTCTAGTGTTTGATCTTACTTGAGAGCCGAGATATTATACCTACACAACATGATATATTAGCTAAAAGCACAAAGATCATTTTAAGAGCAAGTAGAGTAAATACCCCACACTTATGTTATTGTCATGTTGACACTTAGCATATATAACAGGGATTCAGACTACCCTGTTCTTCAATTAGAATGATATAATATTTATCGGCCTACCAAACATTAGAGATAATTACTACATTTGTACATAAAGTAAAAAAATACAAACTGAGCTAAAAATATAAACAATAAACATAAAAAGAAATTAGTCTATTTTACAAAATTCAAAATTATTATACAAAATATACTACACACGCATATATACAAATCCTACATAGACAATATACAATGTGAACCACTTTTTGCTTCCACCTTGAACTTATGAATTGTACCCCTAACAAGGCATCAAGTCTGTCGCTATGCTCCTTTGGTGGGGCTACAAAGATAACCAGGCCAAGTAATAAATTTTTCACTCGCCACTTCTCGGCCTTTGGATGAGGAATGTAATTTTTGCTTTTTGGCACAACAAATTCAAGAATATAGGCACTTTCATCCTCACTCTTTGACCTCCCCATAGGCTCAGATGGCTCGATTACTATCTTACTATCTAAACACAAGGTGGAAAAATGATTGGAATGAGGTCGAATGCGCCATAACTCATGAATTTTACTACTATTTACATCCTCATGTATACACACACTCAATTCTTCTAAAGTAATGTTATCTACTCCCTCACATGACTCTAGAGCACTCTTCTTAACATGGACATCCTCAAGAAAAATATGATCTAATGATTGGTATTCTCGTTTTAGCTCCTCTATTTGGTCTAGAAGATTTTTTTCAGCTTCATACAACTCATCATTAAATTGTTGGGCGTTACACGCATCAACCTTTGCACTCAAATCTGAATCCAAGTTATGCACAACCAAGCTAAAATTATCACTTTTTTGTGCAAGTTCATCTCTCTCCTTAGACCAATCTTTCATCACCGTTGTTAGTAAACAACGTCGTTCTGCAGAATCCACTAATCGAGAATATCCGTCCCAATACCAACCTTTACTCCCATATTCAAATTCAGATCTCCAAGAGGTGAGGCCATGACTAGCCCAAAAATACGGGCCATAAAAATCTTCCGTCAACCAAACATCTTCATCATTAACCTTACCTCCGTATATTTCATCCCCAGATGTCATCCTGAGAGGACTAGAAACATACTAACAGAAAAATCAAATAGTTATAAAAATAACATATTTACAAAAAGAAAAGAAAATAAACTTGTAAAGATAATAATAAAAGTCTAACTCAGAAGAATAGTTAATTTCTAATTCCCCGGCAACGGCGCCAAAAACTTGTTGCGACCAAAACACTCACGCAAGTGTACGCGATCGACAAGTAATATAGTAGTAAGTAAAGTATCGTTCCCACGAGGAATTGTGATTAACTTCTCGACTGATGTAGACTTAAACAATTATCAATTCAAGCTAAATTATCACAAAATATATATAGAACCAATTTACAAATTACTTAATAATTAAACAATAATTCAACACAAAATTACTACAACAATTACACAATATTTTGATAACAATTTAGATAAAGATATTCCAGGGTCATGGACTTGCTAGAGATCATGCTACTATCTTAGCTTAAGATTGATTTATTGAATTATCCGGGTTATTGATTATAGGGTTAATAATACTCATAAGAATCTGTCGAGTTCTTATGCATCTATTCAAGTTAACTCAATACCTATATGTCTATGGTATTAATATTAGCAAGAATGCATTTACAACTCCTATTCTTCAACCAAACAAGGCAATTAAGTATATGTCTATCTTAATCGCAAATCCTTCACCCGATGCCCGGGATTCAAATCTTGTTCTATTTGATTTTATATGCAACCAAGAATTTCCTTTGTCAAGTTTAACTCAAGGTTCGTAAATAATATTTCACTGTTAGCTACGCAGTAAAATAATTAAGATCAAAATCAAATAAACAACCCACAACGATAAATTCAAGATCTACAATCTAAGCTTCAAACAACATAATCATCTAACATCCATGACCCAAGAATAATAGAGTTTTTAGCTACTCATATTCATACAAAAATCAATAATAAAAGTCTTAAACACAATATAAACAAAGAACTAGAAGAAAGTTTAGAAGAACTCTTTGAATCCTTGCTCCAAGATGTTGTTCTTCTTCTCTTCTCCTAGCTCCAAGATGAATCTCCTCCTCCTCCTTCTCTCTAAAATCTGATCTCCCTTTTTTCTCTCTCAATAATGGAGGTTTACTTTAAGTAAATTGAGTGGATCCCTTCAGTTTTCCCATTTTACCCCTCAATAATACACTTCCCGGACAGCAATGCGCGAAGTAATGCGCGAAGAAGACACTTCGCGCATCTCTTCGCGCAACCAAGGCAGAATGTTTTCCAAAATGCGCGAAGTGATGCGCGAAGTAACACTTCGCGCATCTTTTCGCGCATCTGGGAATTCGGTAAAATACATAAAATCAAAGTTGTAGCCCTTTTAAATAGCTATCCATCAATATATTATGGAGCCCAAACGGAGTTCTGAGTAAAAAGTTATGGGCATTTTACTAGACAATGTGTCGTATGCCTACTCAACTCATTGTTTTGTTCTCCGGACTTGCGTTGTGACCCCCGAACACGATTCCAACTTGATTTATTTAGCTTTTACTCAGACTTCAAAGCCTCAAATTACTCAAATTCATTCCGAATTAATTCTTAAGTTGGAAACTCTTCCTGCAAGGCATAAATCATGAATTTAGTACAACTCATAATCATTTAAGCTCAAATCATTGTGAAATGCAATACTTATAGTGTTGTTACAATAACTAAAACATGAGTTTTTAGCCTATGATCACTCCTCCTGTTAGTGCTCTGTGAACCATGTAGGGCCCTTGAAAATTGGGTAAAAATTTCCCTTTGGCTTCATCTTGATGTGGGGAGATCCGCTTCAGCACCAACTGCCCCGGTGCGAACTGTCTAGGTCTGAACCTTTTGTTTAAAGCTCTGGATATTCTTCAGTCCATCTTGTTGTAGCATCTTTCTTCAGCATTTTTAAAATTGGCTCATATATTGTGCTATGAATCGGATGATGTAATTGAGACGCCACAAGAAACTGATCACATCTTTATTACTCTTCGGAGATGGCAAATCTTAGATAGCTTTGACCTCTGAAGGGTCCAATTCAATCCCTCGGCGACTGACGATGAAATCTAGCAATTTCCTAGCAGTGACTCTGAAGGCATACATTGCAGGATTCAGTTTCAGATTGTACCTTTGAAGCCGATTAAAGAAATTCCTTATATTTGCTATATGATATGTGCTTCTTCTGGATGAGTTGATGACATCATCCACGTACACCTCTATTTCTTTATGAATCATATCATGGAAAATAGTCGCCATGGCTCTCATATAGGTGGCTCCAACATTCTTCAGGCCAAACAACATCATTTTATAACAATACATCCCCCATGGCATGATAAAGGCTATTTTCTCTGCATTTTCCTCATCCATCCAGATCTGATGGTATCCCGTGAAGCAATCTACAAAAGATTGGAGTTCGTGCTTGGCATAGCTATTGATCAGTATGTGTATATTAGGTAATGGGAAATTATCTTTGGGACTTGCTTTGTTCAAATATCGATAGTACTCTGACCTTCTTATCCTTCTTCAGAACTGGCACGATGTTGGCCAATGAAGTAGGATATTCTACCACTCTGAGAACTTTAGCTTTGATCTGTTTGGTGACTTCCTCTTAGATTTTCATACTCATATCAGGCTTGAACATTCTGAGTTTCTGTTGCGGACATACTGGATTGGTAGGTAGTTTATAAGCTACGATAGATGTGCTCAGCCTGGTCATATCATCATAAGACCATGCAAAGATATCTTTGTATTCTTTTAGGAAATGGGTGTACTCTTCTTTCTCTGACGGTTGATAGGTGGATACCTATGCGAGTTTCTTTGACCATTTCAGAATCTCCTAAATTGGCTGTTTTGGTTTCGTCCAAATTTGACTTAGGCTTGTTCACAAAATTTTCCACCTCTCTGACAATTTTCTCGGGGATTATATCTTCTTCTTCTATTTCCTCTAAATCACTATCCTTATGTTGCGTTGTCTCATTACATGTCACAGTTGTCGGCTCATCAGGATAAGTAATAATAATGTTGTAGAGAGAAAAAGTGTAAAGGATAATAATAAATACTAAAAATAGCAGTGCATTAGATAAATCAGGAAACATTAAAACAAGTACGGTTTGATGATTTCGAGCAATTATTTCAAAACAAAATGCGTCTAAACAAAATACTGAAAATGTCTTAAATGCTTACAATTGCTTGTTTATTTATAAATAGATCATGCTAATTGCTAGACTACCTAGGAACTCGACGGGCCCGGGATAGTGCAACAGTCCAGTTCTTGAGAACAACTCCCTCTCCCACGGTCTGAATTGTACGGTCTTCCTCCGCCTCATCCTTAACTATTGCATTGCAGTCCATGTCTTCGTCGTTTAGAAATAGATTCCTTTGGCCAACTAAAGCCTCATCTTCTTTAGATCCCCATATCATGTCAGCCTGTTGAAATATCTGGTGCAAATGCGGTATTGTCTGTTCAAGAGGGTAATAAGGACAATTTCATGGTGGTGACCAATTCTGATACTCGTGCCAGGTGTATTCATACCAAGCCCAAAAGTTGTGTCGTGACGCTTTGGTTGTATCAATTTGGTGATCTCTTGGAGATTCATGCCGAGACCCTTGCCGGGTTCATACCCTGTCCATAACAATATGCTTTTAATCATATTACTCCACTATTTGTCTTTCTCAATTGCATTGACGCGCTCGATGCGATGGTATGTTTCTCCACCTAACTTCCTTCTATTCTCGACAACTGGAATAGTTTAACTGGTATAAATAGGATTACTCCTATCCTCGTGGATGATTACTTCATGACGGTTCCATTCAAACTTCACAACCTGATGTAGAGTGGAGGCTACGGCGCCAGCAACATGTATCCAAGGTCGTCCCAACAGCACATTGTATGTGGTGGATATATCCAATACTTGAAATTCAACATCAAACCAGGTCGGACCCATCTGCAAATACAAGTATCAATCATGGCCCTTTGGGACCCATTGAATGCTTTCACATTTATAGTTCCTGCTCGTATCTCATGCAAGCCTTTACCCGACCTCCCCAAATAGTCAATAGACACATGTTGAGGCTTGAACCCCCATCTATTAGGACTCTAGCTATGAATTTATCCTCAAATTGTACTATGATGTGGAGTTCCTGGTTGTGACTCAGTCCTTTAGGTGGCAGTTCATCTTCATGAAAAGCGATCTTGTGGCTCTACAATACTTGCCCTACCATATTGGCTATCTCTCCACTGGTGATATTTTTGGGTACGTAAGCTTCGTTCAACACTTTTATTAATGCATTCTTATGCGTCTTAGAATTTTGTAGTAGTGATAGAATAAATATCTGAGCAGGGGTTCTTTTTAGATGATCAACCACAGAATATTCTCTTGCTTGCACCTTTCTCCAAAGATCATTCGAACTTGTTTCAATGATCGGGTTCTATGGAGCGGCTTCTTTACTTGTTCCTCCTAAATGCTCGGGCGTGTAAACCTTTCCAGTCTTGGTCATGCCTTATGCTTGTTTCTTCCATTTCCCTTTTTTCTTTCCTTCTCGCCTTTGCAGCATAGTCCCATGGTATATCATTGGAATTGAAGGACGATGTGGGTGCTACCCTCACAGTGAATGGTGTAGTTACTTCCACCTCAAACGGAGTTGGTGCGGTTGAGGGAATTGTTGCTTTAACCTCAAATGGAGTTGACATGGCTATTTCAACCTCAATTGGTGACTAAATCTGCACTATAATAGGTGTGAGAGTGACTGGAGTTATTTTAGGTTCATCCCCTTCACGAATGAGTCCAATTGATCCTTCCGGATCCCATTCTTCATCAGTTTCTATCACATTTACCCCTTCGCCTCTGTGATTCGGGAGAGGATTATTGCGGACATTTGGTGCAACCTCTTTTGCTTGTATAACCTTGGTGTCAATCAATGTCTAGATCTTATCCTTCAAAGTGCGACATTCATCAACAGTATGTCCCTTCATGCCCGAGTGATAGGCACATGTCTTGTTCAGATTAACCCACTGGGAAGAATTTTCCATAGTAATAGCGGGAATGGGGGTGACATAGTCGGCAGCCTTCAGTCTTTTATACAATTGATCGACGGGTTTAGCAATAGAAGTGTATTGTCTGGGTGGTCTACGGTCGAAATTTGGTCTGGGTTTCTGGTAGTTTTGGGGGGCTGGTGGTGGTCAGTGGAAATATGCAGGTTGTGTGTTATAAATACGGTAGGTGGCGGTGGGTTGCTGGTATCTAGAAGGTGAAGGCTAATATGTAGGTGGTGGGGTTTGGTATAGAAGAGGAGATTTCGGACCTTAAGCTACCATTACTGCACCAACTTCTTTCTTTTTAGATACACCTCCTGACTGCAAGGCCTTGTTTGTAGCTTGGAGTGCCTAAAATTTTGTCACCATTCCACTTTTAATTCTCTCTTATATTCTTTCTCCTAATTTGATGATGTCAGAAAATTTATGGTTTTCAATAACCATCAACCTCTCATAGTATTGTGGATCTTGAGCTCTGACAAAGAACTTATTCATCTATTCTTCTTCCAGTGCTAGCCTTACCTTTGGAGCTTCCGGCCTCCATCGAGTAGCATACTCGCAGAAAGTTTTTGTTGGTTTTTTCTTAAGATTCTGAATATAAAAGATATCAGGAGCATTCTCCGTATTGAATCTAAACTGATCCATGAAATCTGACGCCATACTTACCCAGTTAACCCACTTCTTTGGATTTTGACCAAGATAGGGCGTCCCCAGTGAGGCTCCTCATGAATAGCTTCATACGGATTCTTTCATCTTTACCCACTCCCACGAGCTTGTCACAATATGTTCTCAAATTTACCTTCAGATCCCCTATCCCGTCGAACATCTCAAACTTAGGAGGTGTGTAACCCTCTGGTAGTTCTACGTCCGGCTGAATACACAAATCTTCATAGTTCAGACCTTCGATGCCTTTACCGCCTTCAACACCCTGGACTCGACTAGTAAGCTTCTTGAGCTCCTCTGTCATGTTCTTGATTAGCAGGACCTTCTCGGTAGACTCTGGTATGTATAAGGTCTATTTTGGAGTGCGGGGTAAGGTTTCTATGTATATGGAGTTGCTTTGACGGACTCCAAAAATTTGGGTATAGTGGTGGTCATTAGTTGAGTTTTGAGGATCAGGGATAGGTTGTGGTGCATTTTGAGGAGTGTTATAGGTAGTAGTTTGTAGATACTGGATTGGTTGATGATGATGTTGTGGAGGAGTCGGTAGTGGTGGAGGATTGGGATTTGGGGGAGGTGAGGTATATTGGTGTGGTACAGGAGGATTTTGTTGGTTTTGTGTATTCTGAGGAGGTGTTGGGTTTTTTTATTTTGTTGGTTGACGTCATGGATGTTCAGGATAAGGGAAAGGTTTTCCAAGTTCCAGACCTGCTCAAGTTCCCTTGTAACTCTAGTATTTTTTGTTCCAACCACAAAACCAAGTCATTCTGTGTCAGAGTGCTTCGACCATATGAAGTTTCGACATTCTCTTCATGCGTAGCATTATCTTTCCTAATATTGCTTGTATCATCCATTCTGGCTTTTCCTTTTCTTTTAGTATCGTTTGAGTAGGAGGAGGTGAAGGACCTCTAGATCTGGCATGATATGCTGACGATGCCAGTATGCACGAACCAACCTTAGGGGATGGGAATAAACAAATAAAAAAAATAAGAAAACAAAAGGTAAACAAGTCAGTGAGGAGTATTAATGGATATTTGCAGTATTTAAACACATATTGCGGAATTATAAATTTGCATCCTAATTTGAGGACCTCGTTGTGTCCGAGGTAGGCCTAAGCGACATATAGATTTGGAGAAAATCGATGCCAATAACAGCGTCATTTCATTAATATGATAAATAAACCAAATCTCTACTAAAACGACAATAATGATAAAGAGTCACTAATGGCATGTGCCTTATTGCAATCGAATTCTAAAACGACTCTAGAAAACAAGTAAATATCAATTCTAATCTACTTGGTCCCAAAGGGACCTTCTCCAAGCTTGGCCTTCTTATCCCCATCGATCAGATTCCCTAGGTCGCGCATGTCCAGCAGCAGATACGCCCTTGCTAGATGTCCTCCTTCATTACCCTCTGCATTCTCATAATACACGATCCTTTTTCCTTATTTTCCCCTCAAGCTCCTTCAGACCATGCTCTAAATACTCCAACCTCTTTATTGGTTTAGTAGCGATTCCTCTCCATTCATTGATTGCTTCTATGTCTACTTTGTGTTGTTCCAAATGTCTGGCCTCAGATTCAAAAATCCTTTTGCGTAACCTCCTATATTTGACTTATGCCTCGGTAGCGTCGTCTATGACCCTATTTCCCAAATCAATCCCCAGCTTGATTTCTCTTGCTATATCATTGACCAACCATGATGGGTAGAAACACACATGGCCGTCTGAATCCTATCAAACCAACTCCAAATGATACCAAATTTTGCATACAAGTTCCAAATAGCAAAATGGATCTATTCCAAATCCCAAAATTAAATTCCAAATCCGATAGCAGAAAAGTTAACTTATAGTCATACTTGAAAAAACTTCTAAAAATCAAATTGCCAACTTTTGACAAAACAAGTCAAATCAACCTAGGTACCTCCAGATTAAATTTGCCTAAGTCTAAAATCATGATACAAACCTATCAGAACCACCAAAATATCATTCCGGGGTCGTTTTTACAAAAGTCAAACTTTGGTCAATATTTCTAACTTAGCCTTCTAAGCCAAGAACGAAAGGGTCCAAATAAACCCAAAACCTTCTCGATACGAAACTAACTAACCCCGCAAGTCATAAATCCATAAATATACATATGTGAAGCATAAAAGGGGGGAAATAGGGTGCAAATATGCAAAATGACTGGTTGGAACATTACAAAATCTCGGATCGAATTTCGACCAAGCGAGCCCGAGGTTGACTTTTGTTCACTTTTTTAAAAAGATCAAAATTAACCTTTTTAATTCGTGGGTAGTTTTTAAAGCTTATTTTGAATTTTTTAATCATTAATTGGCTAGATTCGGTTGGTTTGGAGGCTTTTTTAAAAGGCAAGGTCATGGTAGATTGATTGATTTGGTTGTGGAGTGAGGTAAATGTCGTGTTTAACTTTGACTTGAGCAAATTAGGACTAGTTAGTCTATTTGCTATGTGAATTATGTGTGAGGATGATGTATATGCAAAGTGACGAGTATATATACATTGTCATCGATTAAAGCATGCAGGTAAAAATTAATTTATTATACCATGTTGCTTCTTTTACTATGCCTTATATGTTTTGTTAGATTGTTATTATTGATTGTTCACTTTCGTATTAAATTTTAACTCGAATTTTTTGTGATATCGGAAGTTGAATTTGTTTATCAGAACACCACGATTGAAGTTGAAATCGGTTTACCACGTCGCTTGAAACTTTGGGCTATTATTGTTGCTTGGTAAGTAAGAGTGAAAAGCATGAAAGGTGTTGCCGTACCATAATTGCATATTATTATCATTGAATGAGCGAATGTGAGGATAAAAGCACGAAGGGTGATGCCATGCACTTGATTGCTTTATTATCATCTTTTATATCATGTGAGCATGAGGGTAAAAGAACGAATGGTGATACCGTATCATTTATTTTATCATATCATTAACATTTGGTGAGGATGAGAGTGAAAGCACGAAGGATTATGCCGTTCCATTGCATTTACCTTATTATATTATGAGCATGAGAGTAAAAACACGAAGGATGATACCATGCCATTGATGATTTTATTGCTTTACTTGGTTTCTGGATTTGTGAATTATTTGGCTACATTTTTATTTATTTTTGAAATAGGCTAATCGGTGATTTTCACTTATTGTTCTGATCTTTCCCCCTCTTTACGTGTTCCCTCCCTGTTAATATTTTAAATGCCATAACTATTAGTTCTATTGCTTTTATGTATATACCTATATAGGTTTTTAGCAGATATCTTATCATAGCGTCGTTACTACCTCGTCGAGGTTAGGCTCGACACTTACGGAGTACATTGGGTTGGTTGTACTCATGCTACACTTTTGCACTTCTTGTGCGCATTCTGGAATTGGTCCTTATGGCGTTTAGTGGAGTTGCTGCCCAGATCACATATGCATTTGAAGATTTGAGGTAGACCTGCATGGCGATCGCAATCCCAGAAGTCCCATTCCTTATCAAGTTTTACTGGTTATTCTATCTGAACGGTTAATTCCTTCAGACATTTGTTGTAGAACCTTTTAGTATGGTCATGTATTTGTGACACCAGATTCCGGATTTCGGTTAGCCGGTGTTGGAATTATTATGTCTATTTTGAAATATTACAACTTTAACTCGTATTATACTGCTTTCAATTATCTAAAAATAATTAGTTGTGTACTAATATTGGCTTTCCTAACAAGTGGACATTAGGTGCCATCACATCCTTGCAGTTAGGGATTTTGGATCGTGACAAGTTGGCATCACATCACTAGGTTTCCTAGGTTTGACGAGTCATGAGCAAGGTTAGTATAGTCTAGAGAATCGGTACAGAGACGTTTGTACTTACCTTCAAGAGGCTATACCGCTTTAGAAAAGGTCATTTCTTTCTTTCTCTATTGTGCGACATTATTCTATCACTGAAGTTTGAACTATTCTATTCTTGTTCTCTCATAGACGGTAAGGACACGCACAGTATCCACGAATGGTCATGAGCCAAAGCCCCATGTTGCAACCACTACCAGGAGTAGGGGCTAGGGCCGAGGTCAAGGTAGAGGCAGAGCTCAACCTAGAGCACGTGCAACAACACCTACTGCATAGCCTCAGTTCGAGCAGGAGGAGGAGATCCATCTTCATGCTATGCTAGTTGGACCAACTCAGGTCCCATATGTCACGACCCCAAACTCCCACCTTAGGATATTGTGGTGGCACCTAGTCTCTAAGACTAGGTAAGTCTAACATGCAAGAGAATATAATAAAAATAACCACTAAGAATATTAAATTAACTCATAAATCTCATGATATTATTAATACTGAATAACAATCACAAAACTCCCCAAAATCGGTGAAACTGAGTCATAAACTCTGCGAAGTACATTAGAAGTCTCAAAATACAATACTATTTGATGTTAAAATAAACAGTAGAAAAGAAACTAATAGAAAGTGACTCCGAGGCCTGCGGGCGTCAAACAGGTATACCTTGAAGTCTCCGGAATATCTAGTCCAATCACTGGTGCCCGGCACAAGTTGAAGTACATGGACCTGCACAAAAAATGTGTAAAAGCATAGCATGAGTACACCACAATGGTACCTAGTAAATATCAAGCATAACCTCGGTAGAGTAGTAACGAAGCCAGGTCAAGACACCTACTAGACAAAAGAAACCTGAACAGAATATAATATAATCTAATAACGAAAAATAAAGAAATAAATGACAACAAGACAGCACAATTGCATCTTGGAAAAAATGTCGTCTTTGGTGCGAAATTACGGGCTATGGGATGGCAAAGCGGAAGAAATGTCAATCGCATACTGATTATATGAGGGATCAAGAAGCTATAACCGACTGGACTGCCCACATGTATGCGAGGCTACTACGAGATTTTTACAAGCGAAATCACAAACTCAAGGCTTTTTTCCCGCATCAACTAGTGCAGGACCTCGAACCTGTAGTACCATGCTATGTAGGACCTGTGGATTTGGTCTCAAAGACACTCTTCGACTCAACGTGGGCTCTTGCTGATGAGTGTCTCATTCGAGATAACCTTGCAATCCTTGCACAATCCTTTTTTTCAACTCCTTAGGAGGAGGATGATTAATATGAGTTTTAACCACCATACTCTGAAAAGTAACTCAATTAATCATATAAATAATTATTTGAGTTAATATTGGTAGCATTTTATGAGTAATTGACTAATATTAATAGTATTTATGAACTAATTAATATTAGTAGTATTTTTTTTTTGAAATGCCAAATTGAGTAAAAAAAAATTAAAGTTAAAGGTAACAAATTAATTAATTCTAATTTAATTTTAAAATAATAAATATTTTGAACCAATTGTTTTTATTAGTCGTAACAACCAAAAATGTCAAGACTATAATCCATATATAATAAAAGAAAAGACAAAAATAACATGGTAAGCCAAGTGGCAACATAACAAAAGGCCATTTAGCAATTTTAGAACAAAGTTAGTTAGACTAAGTAATAATGAGTTTCTTTTTTAATTTAAATTTTGAAAAAATTGAATTATGCATTATTTATTATTAATAATTTTTTACTCTTTTTGAATTTGAATTTGAATTTATGCATAGAAGAAAACTCTTTCATATAATGTATAAAAAATTCTAAAAATATTGATACATTTTATACAAAATAATAAAATAATGACAAAGTAAAAAATGAAAAAAATCAAAACTTTATATTGAAAATAAAATAGAAGAAAAGTCTAATTGCTTACTCCATATAATGTAGAAAAAAATAATCAAAATCTTATAAAAAATAGTAAAACATATATATTTTGAACGAAGTAAGAAATCTATATTACCTATGTTATATTAAAGAAGGTGCTATATATATTATATATTAAATTATCTATATATAATAAAAGGAGAGGCAAAGACACCATATTAAGTCAAGTGACGGCATAATAAAAGTCACCTCGCAATTTTACGACAAAATAATTGTTATTCATAAGATTAAGTCAAGTGTCAAATTACTACAAAGTCACTTGATAAATTTTACAATTATTCATGAAAAACTTTTAAAAACCAAAAAAATTACCAAGATACAATTATAAAGTCAGTAAATAATATACAAAAGTATTATTTACAAATTTAGACAAATTGAATAATGTGAATAATAAAAGGCTTATCTCTAGACTTTTGAATAAAAAATAAAAGGCTTCTCCCTTTATAATTTTAATGAATTCAAAATCATAATTTAATGAAAAATAATGGTATTTAAATTATAAGTAAAATACTAAATTTCATTAGAATAAAAATACAAAAAGTGGAAATAAATATAATGTTAGGATATTTATAATTTAAATTAATTGAAAAACTAATTTAAATAATATCACTCATGTATACGGCGAAATCGGAGGGTCCAATTTCTCGTCATCGAGGTACTTCAGAAGATTGTCTCGACGCCCCGAGGCTTTGAGACCGCGGTCGAGTCCCCTCTCTCGACATTCATCGACACCTGGCTTGGAGACATGTTGACCGTGACTAGGGTAAAAATGGGAAGTTTCCAACGTACACGGCTAGGACTGACAAAGCCTGTCGGTCTACTCTAAACCCAAGTCAGGGTGTCACATCTAGCTGTCTCATCCCCGTATCCTTGCAATTAATATATTTTGCACTATTTTAGGATTTCCCTCCTATATAAAGGGGGTCCTTACCACTTTGTAAACCATGTTGCTTCAGCTGTTCTACACGAAATATAGAAGAACATTCTCCTTTCTCTCTAACATATTCTCTCGATATTATTGCTCTCATTTATTACATTAATATTTAGTCTTCATTTATTGCTTATCATTGGCCATAAAGAGCCTTCGTTGATTATCTTATAACTATTAGCCCTTCCCCCATTATCCTTGATACCTCGAGCCCGAGCCCTGGAATCGACCTCGAGTCCCCATATCGACCAGCCTGAGGCCCCGATTGAGTAACTTATCGTTTGATTATAACTCTATATTTAGCTCTTATTTCATTTCTAAGTATCACACACCCAGCATTAACTTCTTAACAACTAGCACAAAAATAGAACACGTATTTTTAGAGTCCCGTCAACAAATTTAATTGTTATTACCATTTTTTCGGTAAATAGTTTGGCGCCCACTGTGGGGATAAAAATAATAGTGATTATTTTCTTGTTGGTTTTATTACACAACGCAAGTTATCTTTCACGTTTTTTCTTATCCAAAGATTTTTTATTTCAGGTCATAATGTCCGATTCAGTAAACGACAATATTGAAAACCACGGAGAAAATAGTGTGGTTGTTCCAGGTGTTGGTAAGACACCACAAAATCTAGAGAACGCGCCAGGGCCGATTCCAGTGGTCGAAGTCTCATGCGACGCTCGACACATTGAAATAAGCTCCCACACCAATAGGAGCATACACCAAGGCGACCAACAGGAAGCCCAAAAATCCCAGCTCGGGAAGAACGGGAAGTTGGACTTCATGTTATTTTTGAAATGTTGCAGACACAACAGATGGCTATTGCTCAGCTACAAAGTCACCAGAAAACTCCCAGCACAATAGCACTGGGGACAGCTCCCTCGGCCGAACAGGTACCGGAGAGGTCAAGCGATAATGGGTCGATAGCCGATCCCACCATTATAAAGATGCTCGAGGACCTCACCAGAAGGATCGAATCGGGCAAAAAAATGATAGAAGCCAACGATAAGAAGGTCGTGACTTACAACTCCAGGGTCGATCAAATTCTAGGAGCGCCCCCGATTTTGAAGGGTGTGGACTCGAAGAAGTTCGTGCAAAAGCCGTTCCCGCAGGAAGTGGCCCCGAAACCCATTCCAAAGAAGTTCAGAATGTCATAGCTTCCGAAATACAACGGTACCTTGGACCCCAATGAACACGTTACTGCATACACTTGTGCAGTAAAGGGCAACGACATGAAGGACGATGAGATCGAGTTCGTCCTGCTGAAAATATTTGGAGAAACACTTTCTAAAGGGGAGATGATGTGGTATCATACCCCAAACTCTATAGACTCATTTCCCATGCTGGAAGATTCCTTTATAAAGGCGCATGCCAGGGCTATCAAGGTGGCCACCAGGAAATTCGACGTCTTTAAAATCAAGCAGAGGGAGAACGAAATGCTGTGAAAAATTGTGTCTCGCTTTCAAATGGAAAGAATGGAATTATTACCGGTCTCCAACGACTGGGCGGTACAGGCCTTTACTCAAGGTCTGAATGAGCGAAGCTCGGTAGCTTCGAAGCAGCTGAAAGAGAACCTGGTCGAATACCCCGCCGTGACTTGGTCGGACGTTCATAACTGATACCAGTCAAAAATCAGGGTCGAGGACGATCATCTAGGAGCCCCCTCAAGTTCGGTATACCCAAGCAGGCTCCTAGCGAAGGAGACAAAGCCAAACAAAGAAAGATATCAGTCGTACATCGAAGATCGAAGGAATGCCCCAAGGCGTAACCCACCTCGAAACGATCAAAGGATAGACTGAGGATAGAATCCTCGGAGGCTCATCAACCGAGTCGGATTGGATAGGAATACAGGACCAGCAGAGGCATCTCTAGACTTTTGAATAAAAAAATAAAAGGCTTCTCCCTTTATAATTTTAATGAATTCAAAATCATAATTTAATGAAAAATAATGGTATTTAAATTATAAGTAACATACTAAATTTCATTAGAATAAAAATACAAAAAGTGGAAATAAATATGATTTTAGGATATTTATAATTTAAATTAAATGAAAAACTAATTTAAATAATATCACTCATGTATACGGCGAAATCGGAGGGTCCAATTTCTCGTCATCGAGGTACTTCAGAAGATTGTCTCGAATCCCCGAGGCTTTGAGACTGCGGTCGAGTCCCCTCTCTCGACATTCATCGACGCCTGGCCTGGAAACATGTTGACCGTGACTAGGATAAAAATGGGAAGTTTCCAACGTATAAGGCTAGGACTGACAAAGCCTGCCGGTCTACTCTAAACCCGAGTCAGGGTGTCACATCTAGCTGTCTCATCCCCGTATCCTTGCAATTAATGTATTTTGTACTATGTTAGGATTCCTCTTATATAAAGGGGGTCCTTGCCATTTTTTAAACCATGTTGCTTCAGCTGCTCTACACGAAATATAGAAGAACATTCTCCTTTCTCTCTAACATATTCTCTCGATATTATTGCTCTCATTTATTACCTTCATATTTGGTCTTCATTTATTGCTTATCATTGGCCATAAAGAGCCTTTGTTGATTATCTTATAACTGTTAGCCCTTCCTTGATTATCTTTGATACCTTGAGCCCGAGCCCTGGAATCGACCTCGAGTCCTCATATCGACCAGCCTGAGGCCCTGATTAAGTAACTTATCATTTGATTATAATTCTATATTTAGCTCTTATTTCATTTCTTAGTATCACACATCTAGCACTAACTGCTTAACAACTAGCACAAAAGTAGATCACGTATTTTTAGAGTCCCGTCAACAAATTTAATTGTTATTACCATTTTTTCGATAAATAGTTTGCGCCCACCGTGGGGCTAAAAATAATAGTGATTATCTTCTTGCTGGTTTCATTACACAACGCAAGTTATCTTTCACATTTTTTCTTGTCCAAAGATTTTTTATTTCAGGTCATAATATCTGATTCAGTAAACGATAATATTGAAAACCACGGAGAAAATAGTGTGGTTGTTCCAGATGTTGGTAAGACACCACAAAATCTTGAGAACGCGCCAGGGCCGATTCCAGTGGTAGAAGTCTCATGCGACGCTCGACACATTGAAATAAGCTCCCACACCAATAGGAGCATACACCAAGGCGACCAATAGGAAGCCCAAAAACCCCAGCTCGGGAAGAACGGGAAGTTGGCCATCATGTTATTTTTGAAATGTTTAAGGCACAACACATGGCTATTGCTCAGCTACAAAGTCACCAAAAAACTCCCAGCACAGTACCACCGGGGACAGCTCCCTCGGCCGAACAGGTACCGGAGAGGTCAAGCAATAATGGGTCGATAGCCGATCCCACCATTATAAAGATGCTCGAGGACCTCACCAGAAGGATCGAATCAGGCAAAAAAATGATAGAAGCCAACGATAAGAAGGTCGAGACTTACAACTCCAGGGTCGACCAAATTCTAGGAGCGCCCCGGATTTCGCATGTGGACTCGAAAAGTTCGTGCAAAAGCCGTTCCCACAAGAAGTGGCCCCGAAACCCATTCCGAAAGAGTTCAGAATGTCGGAGCTTCCGAAATACAACGGTACCTTGGACCCCAATGAACACGTTACTACATACACCTGTGCAGTAAAGGGCAACGACATGAATGACGATGCGATCGAGTCCGTCCTGCTGAAAATATTTGGACAAACACTTTCTAAAGGGGCGATGATATGGTATCATAACTTGGCCCCAAACTCTATAGACTCATTTTGCATGTTGGCAGATTCCTTCATAAAGGCGCATGCCGGGGCCATCAAGGTGGCCACCAGGAAATTCGACGTCTTTAAATTCAAGTAGAGGGAGAACGAAATGCTATGGAAATTTGTGTCTCGCTTTCAAATGGAAAGAATGGAATTATTACCGGTCTCCAATGACTGGGCGGTACAGGCCTTTACTCAAGGTCTGAATGAGCGAAGCTCGGTAACTTTGAAGCAGCTGAAAGAGAACCTGGTCGAATACCCCGCCATGACTTGGTCGGACGTTCATAACTGATACCAGTCAAAAATCAGGGTCGAGGACGATCATCTAGGAGCCCCCTCAGGTTTGGTATACCCAACCAGGCTCCTAGCAAAGGAGACAGAGCCAAATAAAGAAAGATATCAGCCGTACACCGAAGATCGAAGGAATGCCCAAGGCGTAACCCACCACGAAACGATCAAAGGATAGACCGATGATAGAATACTCGGGGACTCATCAACCGAGTCGGATTCGACAGGAATACAGGACCAGCAGAGGCATCTCTAGACTTTTGAATAAAAAATAAAAGGCTTCTCCCTTTATAATTTTAATGAATTCAAAATCATAATTTAATGAAAAATAATGGTATTTAAATTATAAGTAAAATACTAAATTTCATTATAATAAAAATACAAAAAGTGGAAATAAATATAATGTTATGATATTTATAATTTAAATTAATTGAAAAACTAATTTAAATAATATCACTCATGTATACGGCGAAATCGGAGGGTCCAATTTCTCGTCATCGAGGTACTTCACAAGATTGTCTCGACACCCCGAGGCTTTGAGATTGCGATCGAGTCCCCTCTCTTGACATTCATCGACGCCTGGCCTGGAGACATGTTGACCGTGACTAGGGTAAAAATGGGAAGTTTCTAACGTACAAGGCTAGGACTGACAAAGCCTACGGGTCTACTCTAAACTCGAGTCAGGGTGTCACATCTAGCTGTCTCATCCCCGTATCCTTGTAATTAATGTATTTTGTACTATTTTAGGATTTTCCTCCTATGTAAAGGGGTCCTTACCACTTTGTAAACCATGTTGCTTCAGCTGCTCTACACGAAATATAGAAGAACATTCTCCTTTCTCTCTAACATATTCTCTCGATATTATTGCTCTTATTTATTACATTCATATTTGGCCTTCATTTATTGCTTATCATTGGCCATAAAGAGCCTTCGTTGATTATCTTATAACTGTTAGCCCTTCCCCTATTATCCTTGATTCCTCGAGCCCGAGACCTGGAATCGACCTCAAGTCCCCATATCGACCAGCCTGAGGCCCCGATTGAGTAACTTATCATTTGATTATAACTCTATATTTAGCTCTTATTTCATTTCTAAGTATCACACATCCAGCATTAACTGCTTAACAACTAGCACAAAAATAGATCACGTATTTTTAGAGTCCCGTCATAAAATTTAATTATTTATTACCATATTTTTGGTAAATAGTTTGGCGCACACCGTGGGGCTAAAAATAATAGTGATTATTTTCTTGCTGGTTTCATTACACAACGCAAGTTATCTTTCACGTTTTTTCTTGTCCAAAGATTTTTATTTCAGGTCATAATGTCTGATTCAGTAAATGACAATATTGAGAACCACGAAAAAAATGGTGTGGCTGTTCCAGGTGTTGGTAAGCCACCACAAAATCCTGAGAACGCGCCAGGGCCGATTTCAGTGGTCGAAGTCTCATTCGACGCTCGACACATTGAAATAAGCTCCCACACCAATAGGAGCATACACCAAGGCGACCAACATGAAGCCCAAAAATCCCAGCTCGGGAAGAACGGGAAGTTGGCCTTCATGTTATTTTTGAAATGTTGCATGCACAACTGATGGCTATTGCTCAGCTACAAAGTCACCAGAAAACTCCCAGCACAGTAGCACTGGGGACAACTCCCTCGGCCGAACAAGTACCGGAGAGGTCAAGCAATAATGGGTCGATAGCCGATCCCACCATTATAAAGATGCTCGAGGACCTCACCAGAAGGATCAAATCGGGCAAAAAAATGATAGAAGCCAATGATAAGAAGGTCGAGACTTACAACTCCAGGGTCGACCAAATTCTAGGAGCGCCCCCGATTTTTAAGGGTGTGGACTCGAAGAAATTCGTGCAAAAGCCGTTCCCACAGGAAGTGGCCCCGAAACCCATTCCGAAGAAGTTCAGAATGTCGGAGCTTCCGAAATACAATGGTACCTTGGACCCCAATGAACACGTTACTGCATACACATGTGCAGTAAAGGGCAACGACATGAAGGACTATGAGATCGAGTCTGTCCTGCTGAAAATATTTGGAGAAACACTTTCTAAAGGGGCGATGATGTGGTATCATAACTTGGCCCCAAACTCTATAGACTCATTTCCCATGTTGGCAGATTCCTTTATAAAGGCGCATGTCGGGGCCATCAAGGCGGCCACAAGGAAATTCGATGTCTTTAAAATCAAGTAAATGGAGAACGAAATGCTGTGGAAATTTGTGTCTCGCTTTCAAATGTAAAGAATGGAATTATTACCGGTCTCCAACGACTGGGCGGTACAGGTCTTTACTCAAGGTCTGAATGAGAGAAGCTCGTTATTTTCGAAGCAGCTGAAAGAGAACCTGGTCGAATACCCCGCCGTGACTTGGTCGGACGTTCATAACTTATACTAGTCAAAAACTAGGGTCGAGGACGATCATCTAGGAGCCACCTCAGGTTCGGTATACCCAAGCAGTCTCCTAGCAAAGGAGACAAAGCCGAACAAAGAAAGATATCAGCCATACACCGAAGATGAAGGAACGCCCCAAGGCGTAACCCACCTCAAAACGATCAAAGGATAGACTGAGGATAGAATCCTTGGGGACTCATCAACCGAGTCGGATTCGATAGGAATACAGGACCAGTATAGGCATCTGGCCTGACAAAATACAACTTCAACATCGATATATCGGATATTTTCTTCGCCATCAGCAAAATCAAAGACGTCAAGTGGCCCAGGCCTATGCAATCGGATCCTTCGCAAAGGAACCATAACCTGGTGTGCGAATTCCACAAAACACATGGCCACAAGACCGAGGATTGCCACCAGCTCCGAGAGGAAGTAGCCAAACTACTCAACAAGGATCATCTCCGGGAATTCCTAAGTGATCGGGCCAAAAACCAATTTCGAGAAAGAGAGGTGGCCAAGAAGAATGAAACGAATGAGCCGCAATATGTCATCCACATGATCTTGGGAGGCATTAATGCCACGCAAGAACCTGTAATGAGAAGGACAAAAACATCCATCATTAGAGAAAAGCAAACCCGGGGGTACATACCCGAGGATGCCCTCACATTCAGCGAAGAAAACACTGAGACCTCGTCTCAACCTCACAACGACGCACTGGTAATCTCTTTCTTCGTAAATACATTTCAAGTAAAATGTTTACTCGTGGATCCAGGTAGTTCGGCCAGCATTATCAGGTCGAGGGTAATAGAGCAGCTCGAACTGCTTGACCAAATCGTGCCCGCCACTCGAGTCCTCAACGGATTAAACATGGCGAGTGAAACAACAAAAGGAGAAATCACCCTCCCAATCAGCGTGGCCGGCACGATCCAAAATGTCAAATTCCATGTCATTGAAGGAGACAAGAGGTACAACGCCTTGTTCGGACGACTGTGGATACACTTGCATGAGAGCAGTACCATCCACCCTGCACCAAATAATGAAGTTCCCGACAAAGGATGTGATCAAAATCGTCTACGGGAAATAGCATGTGGTAAGGGAAATGTTCGCGGTGCACGATGTGGCACCACCACCAATACCTCCACTCACAAAAAGGCCAAAGTGTAGTCAAGCGACATCTCCGATTAAGCTCGATTAAACAAAGCAAAGGACCGTACTAAATCCTCATCACAAGCTACTAGGACATATCGAACCTCGGAACATCGCCGGCACATCCCACACTAAGGTATAACCATCTCCCTTTTCATTTTATATTTCATACTAACCCTCCTGTAAGCATTCGATTGAAACAACCGAAGCTCTTCCCAACCCGAAGGCCTTAGGTTTCAAAAGCATGTGTCGTACTCTTTTCCTCCGGTCGGGTTTCATCCCGAGGCAACATCTATATGCTACCTAAGGAAGATCCAACAAGTGCTCAAGACTTCTTTTGCAATCAACCTAGAGCACTGGGGGCATCCCCCCAGAAGGTCACCCACTCGAAAATGCCAAGAAACACCAAATGGGTTCCCAATAGGAAAATGATGTACTGGGCCAAACGGTCGAATGAACCATGTCAATATAGCCGGACCCCCGATGTCGGAGACATATGTACTTGTATCAAGTAATCAAATAATACCTTTATCGAAGCATCTCATACTCCAAAGGAAACTCAGAATTTTCGCAAAAAAAATTCCTCTATCAAAATGTCCAGAAAACTTGGGGACTGGCGTCGACAATTCAACACCTGAACGACCTCCGAGGCATGAATCCAAACTCATAAGTCCTTAATGAGGCAACATGAAAATCACGGAACGTCTCCAAGTCCGAAAGTGCCCTGAATACTCGGGGACTGGTGTCAAAATCTCAAAAAATGTATGACCCCAGGGTCGAGATCTCTTAAATTGTAAGCCCTCAATGAGGAAATACAAAGTCTACAAATGAAAGCTTCCGAGCCAAGGTATCCTCGATGACTCGGGAACTGTCGCCAATCTCTATTCATTAAAAAAAACCGAGGCCATAAGAACCCAAGCGGGCAGACTCGGTCTCGTAAGACCTACATAAGGCAACAGCAATATCTGTAAGACCTCAAGCAAGGCATGAACAATACTTGTACAAAGTATCCAAACTGTAAAACCTCAAAGGCATGAAAAATTTGTAAGACATTACTACAGGCATAAACTCGATACCGAAGTTTAGGCTATATATCGAACTTGTAAGACCCCTAAAAAAGCATACCCTTGATATAGATACCTAAACTACTTCACTCGGGACCAAAATGATTTCAGGCCAAGCAAAAATGACTACGGCCATACAGCTGTACCAGCCAAACTAACGCGACTCGGGGATGCTCGACCATCGCTATAAAATCACAGGCCTTCAATTACTTCGAAACTACTTCAAAAAGAATCGGTTAAACAGGCTACCCTCCGCATAGGAAAAAGAGCTTCAACCATGTCCTCTCTAAATCACAAGCTTCTAGCTACTCAGCCTCCGAGCCAAACCTCTAGAGGTTCTCGAACATCGCCATAAAACGGCTCACAATCGAGGTTCTTCCCGAATCGTCGAAGAGTCAAGCAAAAATTATCTCAAAAAGTCCTTAATGAGTGAAAAATAAAGTCAATAAAAGGTCGCTTCGACCCAAGGCGTAAAAGCCATTATCGCCAGCTTGCATAACAGGCCGCATCGGCCTAAAACATAAGAGCCATTATCGCCAGCTCACATAAATCTAAAAACTTGAGGGTCGATTGAGCTCGAGTCATAACCCGATTTGGAGACTAAACCCGAAATATTTAACTACACATGCCTAAGGGCAAAACGTAAGAGCCATTATCACCAGCTCACACAAATCTGAAAACTTGAGGGTCGATTGAGCTCGAGTCGTAACCTGATTCGGAGACTGAACCAGAAATAGTTAACTACATATGCCTAAGGGAAAAACGTAAGAGCCATTGTCGCCAGCCTAACGAGTCTTAGGGCCACACACATAAAAATCACTTCGATAGAAGGCGTAAGGGTCGTCGTCACCATCCCATGTAATAATAAAAGCTTGAGAGTCAAATAAGCTCGAGTCGAAACCCGACTCGGAGACTAAAACCCAAAACAGTTGAGCAAAAGCATAAAAGCTCAATGCCAACTTATACTAAATGTCGCATCGATCGAGCGCGTAAGAGCCTACATGCCAGCCTAATGAGCCCCAAGGCCATATCACGAATCTAAGGATTCTCACCAACTCCAAGACCAGTTCACCTGGCCAAATTCGAAACAAAAAAAGGGTACAAAAGAAGTAAAGCCACAAGGTTTTCTTTAATACACATACGTGAAAAAACACAGTCTCTATCTACAAACATGCTCTGAAAATACTATATACAAAGTGGCAAAATCTACACCCTCCCCCTGGGAGCTACGGCCTACCGCCTCATCTTCACTTTCCTCGGTGTCGGACAGAAGTAACCGAGCATCATGCACATTCGCCCTCGCTCGCGCCATCTCTTTCGAGAGAACAAAACCCCTAGCGCGGATCTCCTCGAGAATCTTTCTTCGAGACTTGCAACGAGCATGTTCTTCGACCCTCTCTTCGCGATCGAGGATCCTTCTCAACTCAGCTTGAGCATCAGCAGCGTCCTTTAAATAAATTGTCATCTCCTGATTAGCCTTGGTTTGGCTCAGTATTACTTCGATCCGGGCATTAACGATCTCAGCCCTGACCTTCGAAAGCTCGAATTCGAGCTTCGTGATCGTATCCGCTTGAATTAAAGCATTATCATGAGTTAACCATATTTGAACCTAGAAGGCAGGAACTTTAACCAAGGCACCCTTATCGTATGAAGCCTGAACCTCCGCCTGAGCTCTTAGCTCGTCACAGTCACTCTTAACTCAGTCAGCTTTGTCCCAAAAATGTTTTAGGGCTTCCATCTTTTTCTGTAATTGGGATAGACAAAGTGTTAGCCTCAGAAGCTAAAAGGAGAAAGGCATACTCACCTGGGATGGAAAACTACCTACTCCATCAAGTAGCTCTCGTAATTCGAGCTCCGGCACGCCTCATATTTCAAGTGTGCCAGTTCGACTTCCTTGTCCTCGCAAAGGAGCCTAAGGGATCTATCCTCATCAGGAGCTTTTTTGAGCCTGGCTCCATGACGGAGCAGATCAGACCTAAGCCTGTCAAAGGACTGCAAAAGAAAACTCGATAATGAAAGGAAGATGCGGGAATCAAAAGGCCTATGTCGAAACTCACCACGAAGTGAAGCCGTTGGACTTCCTCGAAGGTCGAGCACACGTGTGTTAGTCTAGCTCCCTCAGCCTTGGAAGAATCGACTCCGGCCAAGGCACAATCGCTCGGAGAAGCCACCTTTCCAAAATCAGGAACCACGAGCACGACAGGCTCAGATGATGTTTCCGTCTCGAAGCCCCGGCCCCGTCGCCTTACTCTGAGCGGCATCACCCTGCGAAGGCATATCCGACTTATTATTGTCGTTCTTTAGCTCAAAAGCTGGCAACCTCTCCCCCTCTCCAGAGGAGCACGACATCGCCTTAGAAGGCTATCCGATACCTACGATAACAAGATTAATACGCAGAAGGGGAAAACGTCTCCCCAAACAAAATGAAGGGAAAGAAAAAAGTAGTACAAACACATACCATAGTGTTTTGCTTCCCATCTGCCCCGAGACGAAGCTCGCCACTTGCGTTCCTAAAAAGTTGAGTGGGTTGCCAACTTTTGAACCTAACCAGGCAGATCAAGAACATCGCCTCGCGCCCATGAAACCGCTACAGAGAAGGAAAAATGTGGTTAAAAAACTAGCCTTCTCCATAAACAAGTTTGAAAAGGCACGGGATGTACCACTTATGTGTATAGTTCCATTCCTCAGAGAATGACATAAGTTCCATCGGGATAACGTCGGCAGTCCGGACCCAGACGAACAGACTTATCCATTCCCGATCTCATCTTACTCATCATCAACAATGAAGGGCGTGGTCGACCAACACCGCAAGATTAGCAGACCTCGGTGATGAAAGGGCCGGTACATCCTAATGAGATGACTGAGCATGAATTCAAGCCCACCCTTCTCCGTAAAAAATTTCATCATCAACACTATTTGCCAAAATGACGGGTGGATCTGTGCAAAGGTAACCCGATATTTTAAACAGAAGTCGAGCACAACCCTATCAAGGGGGCCTAGTGTGAAAGGATATGTGTATGCATTCAGGAATCCATCAACATGATACGGGATGCCCTTATCCGGGGAAAGTGTTTGTAAGACTACTCTCTCCCCCCATCCGCAGTCTCTCCTCACTAACTCAAGTGCTCCTCTCCTATCGAAGAAATAATCTTCAAGGTAAACTCTCGTTGATCTTGAGCATTGGGAGCGGAACTCTCCCCTCTCTGCCGGACAGACCCTGATGTAGCAGTCATGGCTATGGCGAGACTAGAAAACTGAAGCAGGAACCTGTGCAAGTACTTTAGCGATGAGGTAATGAAGGGCTCAACACCAAAATGGGAGGATAACTATCTAAAATAGTGGGATCTCCAAAGGAGCGGAAGCGAACCTATATATGGAAAGAAACGACAGCGACCCGTCTGCCTAAAAGGCCAACGACATCATCGCTAATCCCGATGTGGTACCTGACCTCGAGGATCTCCATAAAAAAGAAGATAGGCTCCAGGAAGCTGACGGCGTCATTGCCAATCCCGAGGTGGTACCCGACCTCAAGGATCTCCATAAAAAAAAGATAGGCTCAAGGAAGCCGATGGCATCATTGCCAATCCCGAGATGGTAACCGACCTTAAGGATCTCCACCTAAAAGAAGTTAGGCTCCAGGAAGCCAACGACATCATCGCTAGTCCCGAGGTGGTACTCGACCTCGAGAACCTCCATCAAAGAAAGGAGTTAGGCTCCAAGAAGCCAATAAAATCGTTAAAAGTTTCGAGGTGGTACCCGACCTCGGGGACTTTCGCCAAAAAGGAATCAGGCCTAAAGGAAATAAGCATTTAAGCTCCACACGTATGGGCTTGGCCCCGGCGTATCATCCGAGCTCAGACAAACCCTCCTTCGGGATCTATCTACATTGCCTTAAAGCTATCTACTTTAAATTCAAAGCAAGTTTCCAGGTGGTCCGGATTGGTACGAACCTCCATTCAGGGACTGCCCTCGAAATTTCAAAGGCAGTCCCTACCCACGGGCCTTCGAGCAAATTTCTCCTCAAAGGTTGCCACGGAGACTAAGTGGTAACTCACGATTTTAAGGCTCGAAGAATTACATTCATTCGACTCGAAGTAAAGGTCCGAAGACCCGGGCTTATCGACCTGATCCAGGCTCGGTATTGGCACCGACCAGTAGAGCCATATATTCAGACTCTTCATAAACGTAAATAAAAAGAATATAGCAGGTACCAAAGACAAAAGTTGAGAAAACATCTTTATATTCATAAACGTTTAGTTACAGCAGCCCGCGAGGGGTCCTTACATATGATTACAAAAGCCCACAAAGGGTCCTACACAGAAACAAAGTAGCGAAAGGGTACACATAGTAAAAGCCTAAGAACCTAGCCTACTCTCAAAGGTGCGACCTCGGTAGCAGCATCTTCGAGTATCATCTCCTCGGGCACATGTCCTCAAAGACAATATCTTCCAAGCGCCGTCCCCTCAGGACTCTTATCACGTCCCTCCAGAATGGCATCTTCAAAAGGGAATATGTATAAAGGGAAAGCGATGGAGAAGAGCAAAGTGACGAAGGAGAAGCTGAAAGAAACGAAGAAGTGGCTGGGTGAAAAATCTGGCTAGTATGAACTTCGCCAGCAATACTATTGTAAATCCACTTCTTGGGACATTGCCTCGACGCGGGATACAACAATTGGTAGACAGTATCATCCCACCCTAAGGAAATCAAAGAAGGTGCAGTGCACCGGGCCGGGGTAGGAGGATGAGCAGCGGAGTATAGTCCGAACACCCTCATGAGCAGCGGTGTATAGTCCAAACACATTCCCCAGACGGAAGAGATCGGTCTCTCCGTCTCACCATCTGGGGACAACAACAGCAGCAACAATAATAACAAAACGACAGAATCTCGCTCGACTGAGGGAAGTCCAGGAGGTAGGCCTTGGCACAGCCGATAGAAGCGCCGCCATACGATCGTGAGGCCATGGGCCTCGAACATGGTGAATGACAGTGGATAAGGATGGAAAGAAGAGAAGATAAGATAAATATGGGAAGTCATTTGGATAGAAGGTTAATCCCAAAAAGTTCCTATTTATAGGAAGGGCGATAGTGTAACCGACGACGCTATTATTGTCTTCAAAAGGCGTAATGGCAGGCGCAATTTATGCGTCCTTAATACGTCCTTGGGAGCTGAATCGGCAGTGGCGTTCTAGCTTTGATGAACTAAAAATCATAAAATATTGAATGACGCTGAAAAGACAAGTCCATGGGGATGCCCCGGTTATCGTAAAGATTGACGTCATACGTATGATGTCGTTAATACGACGTCATCGCGGGAAGTTCAAAGAATCAGATGTCAAGGTCGTTTCTTATCGTTCCTCTCTAAGAAATACGAGGACTATCTGTATACAACAAAATCGGAGGGTCCAATTTCTCGTCATCGAGGTACTTTAGAAGATTGTCTCGAAGCCCTAAGGCTTTGATACCGCGGTTGAGTCCCCTTTCTCGAGATTCGTCGACGCCTAGCCTGGAGACAATGTTGACCGTGGCTAGGGTAAAAATGGGAAGTTCCCAAGGTACACGGCTAGAACTGACAAAGCCTGCCGGTCTACTTTAAACCCGAGTCAGGGTGTCATATCTAGCTGTCCCATCCACGTATCTTTGCAATTAATGTATTTTGTACTATGTTAGGATTCCCCTCCTATATAAAGGGGCCCCTTACCACTTTGTAAACCCTATTGCTTCCGCTGCTCTACACGAAATATAGAAAAATATTCTCTTTTCTCTTTAACATATTCTCTTGATATTATTGCTCTCATTTATTACATTTATATTTGGTCTTCATTTATTGCTTATCATTGGCCATAAAGAGCCTTTGTTGATTATCTTATAACTGTTAGCCCTTCCCTAATTATCCTTGATAGCTCGAGCCTGAGCCTGAGCCTTAGAATCGACCTCGAGGCCCAGTATCGACCAGCCCGAGCCCCGATTGACTAGCTTATCATTTTATTATAACTCTATCTTTAGCTCTTATTTCGTTTTTAAATATCACACATCTAACATCAACTGCTTAACAACTAGCATAAAAATAGATAATATATTTTTAGAATCCCATCAACAAATTTAATTGTTATTAACATGTTTTCGGTAAATAACTCAAAAAATTTATTGATAAATTCAGACAGTTGAAGAATTTTGAATAGTAGACAAAAATTTAATACTATTTCATTGAATTCTGTACCAAGTGTCATCACTATAACATGTGAAGTTTAAATTTTTAGGATAATACTACAACAAAAGTTTCAAAATTATTTTAGAAAGAAAATTAAAATTAATCAAATTAAACCTGCCAATTTTAAAAACTAATACTTCTTGCCACGTTTGTTTGATAGTTCTATTTATTTATTAAACCTTCTAATGTAAAAAGAAATTAATATTTTCTCCCATATCTTTTTGTGCTACAGTTTATAATTTATTTATATACTTCATATCTTTCTTACACATAAACAAGAAATAAGAAAAAAAAATCACCCCGAAAGTTTAACCCCACGACTAATGTCTTCGTGAGCGTTGGCTTGAAACAATAATTCTGAACTACCTTCATAATTGATTCTTATCAGTATTCTCCTATGCAAATAATTATTATGTGATTTCTTCTTTCAAATATTCATGTTAAACCAAGTGACAACCTAATAATATAAATCATTTAACACTGCTTAAGACAATTGATAATATTAGGACAAGATAAGTAAATAATGCAATAAAATTAGTTAGTTTAAAATTAATATGGTTAATTTTGCTAATATGATTGTGAAATGCGGCATTTCTAATTACATTAGAGGTTGAAGTTTTTTTTAATGCCTAAAAAATTAATTTAACATTTAAATTTCAAGAGATAAGTAATTAACTTCATTCCTAGAAAATACCTAACTCCAAAATCCACGTCTTAAAATTTTAAAATAAAATTAAAAATATTGCCCTTAACTCCATCACCAATATTTTCTTAATTAAAAATTTATTATTCTTAAATTTTCTATTTGATTCAACTTTGCCAGCAACTTTTAGCATTCTCACAAATGGTAATAATTGTTACGAACAATATTCAAATGGAATTATGCACCATAGCAAGGTTTCTTGATCGGCCTAAATATTTTCTATATATCAATCAAATCAGAGAACTTTTTAACCTATTAATTATATTGTTACTCATCTGTGTCCATATTGATGCACAAGTTTTATTAGTTGATGGGTTTATGTAATACTAATATTATCTAATATTTCATGAAAAAAATAAAAAAGATGATAACCATTTTTTAAAAACTTAATGCAAAATTTATCCTGAATTTTTTTAATCTCTTCAACTATTTAAATAATAAAATTGTAATTCAAGATAAAATAGTAGACTTTGGATAGACTTGAATGTATGAATATCACGTATATTTACATGTTAATTAAATGATACTTACATGTTTCTTTGTGTATGTGGTATTTTCAAATAATATTTTTTAATAAAAAATTATACTCCCTTCGTTTTAATTTATGTGAACCTATTTAACTGGGTACGAAGTTTAAGAAAAGAGAGAAGACTTTTGAACTTATGGTGTAAAATAAAGCATATATATTTTGTGTGGCTATAAATCATTGCATAAAGGTAAATTGTTTCGAAACAGGGAAAGAGGTCATTATTTTTGGCACGGACCAAAAAGGAAATAGATTAGACATAAATTGAAACGGAGGGAGTATTAAGTATTCTCTGCCCAAAAAGCAGGTAAAATAGTTAAAATATCATGGTATAGCCAGTTTTTACACTGGTCAATGAAAAATAGCCAGCGTTTACCAAGTCAATGAAAAATAGCCACTATTTTGCTGCAACAGGGACCGGTCCAGTATAATATACGGGAGTTCTGGTGCATTTGTGTACAAACTCCAGCATATTATGCTGGACCGGTATACTTTGCTAACTCCTGTAAAATTTGCGGGAGACTGGAGCATCAGTGCTCCAAAATCCAGTATATTATACTGGACAATTATACTTGTTGGAACTCCCGTAAAATTTACGGGAGTTCTAGCATAATTATGCTTGAACTCCAGTAAAATTTACGGGAGTTCCAACATAGTTATCCTGTAACTCCCGTAAAATTTACGGGAGTTCAAGCATACTTATACTGGAACTCCGGTAAAATTTGCGAGCGTATTTTTCCGGATTTTGAACAGTATTTTCGCTCAGATTTAAAATGACTAAATTTATATGACTTTTGAAACTTGGCTATTTTTCAACTATCAGTGCTAAATATGGCTATTTTTTAATTTCTCCCGAAGAAATACCTATACAATTCTGGGCGGTATCTCATTCTTTCAGCCACTCACAGACAAAAACCCATTTTTTATCATCCCTTTCTCTAAAAAACCCCTCAGACTTTCTCCGAAACCCTAATACTTTCACTCCAAAACTAGCCCCAATCATGGCGACCAACTCCCCGAACCTCGAATGCCGAATGTACGAAGCCAAGTACCCAGAAGTGGACATGGCAGTAATGATACAGGTGAAAAGCATGGCGGACAGCGGCGCATACGTTTCGCTTCTCGAGTACAACAACATAGAAGGAATGATCCTTTTTTCTGAACTCTCTCGCCGTCGAATTCGGAGTATTAGCAGTCTCATCAAAGTCGGCCGTATCGAGCCGGTTATGGTTCTTAGGGTTGATAAAGAGAAAGGATATATTGATCTGAGTAAACGAAGGGTTTCTGAAGAAGACATATCGGCTTGTGAGGAGAGGTATAATAAGAGTAAGCTTGTTCATTCAATCATGCGTCACGTTGCTGAAACCATGGGAATTGATCTGGAGGTACTACTCCCTCTGTATCATTTTATATGGCAGTATTTAGCTGAATTTGGAGTTTAAGATGTTATTTTGATTTTTTGTACTCCCTATGTCCAAATTATTGTGGCACAAAGTTTAAGAAAAAAAGAGAAAGATTTTTGAATCTTATGTTCTAAAGCAAGCCATTATTATTTGTGTAACTAGTGTTTTAAAGAGCGTGGGCTTCAGGTGGGGCATTTTACATATGACTCACTCCATGGGTATTTAATATTTCATGAATAATATAATTACAATAAAATAATTTTAAATAGGTAAAATTGCACAAAAATTGAAGAAAACTATAAATAAGTGAAAAATATATATAAATGTGCTCCACCACCACATAAAACTATTCAAAACAATACATTATATGCTGCTTACAAGCACAAGTAACTTGAGTTGAAAAGAATAAAGTTTTTTACATGGAGGAACAAAAATTATGACTAACCTGCAATTTGAATTTTGAACTTGCTGCTATGGAGGAGAATGATGTTTTCTTTGTATTTGCAAAAAATAATTGACCGTTCGTTGCTTTTGAGAGATAGTAGCAGACTAGTGGACAAGATAAAGAATTGTTAAAGACCATATATTAGGGTTTCTAGCAATAATAAAAGGGCTTGACTTTTAAATTTAATATTTGTTTTTTTTTTAAATTTTTGAGTAATTATAGTATATTTGAGAGGTGGGTATTATATTAAGGACTTCTTTAGCAAATTCTATTTTAATTTGAAAAATCTCTTGGGCTTATGCCTCACTACAAAAATGCGCCGAATTGCTAGGCATAAGCCTCTTGAGACTTTCGCCCCTACTATCGCCTCAGGGCATTTTTGGTGCGCCTCACCCTAAGGGATCGTCCTGGGCTCACCCCAAAAACGCCTTTTAAAACACGGTGTGTGACTATATATCATCTACTTAACGGTAAATTAAGAAGTTTAAAGTTGAGTTATTTCTATATAGAAAAGTACTCCCTTCGTTGCAAAATTGAGTTTATTTTCTGTTTAGGCAGTTTAAAAAAAATGAATTCTTTCTATATTTGAAAACAATTTAAATTTAAGATTTTTCCGACCCTTCATGAGATGATTTATAGCCACACAAATATTTATGAATTGTTTTAGACCACAAGTTTCAGAACTCTTTTTTTTTCTTTTTAATATTCGTGCCTAGTCAAATAGGTTCAAACAAATTGAAACAGAGGGAGCTCCATTCGTTGGACAAAATAAAAAGGGAAGTGTGCCAAAATGGGACGGGGGAGTAGTGATAACGGATGGAGAATATTAAAGTAATGGATGAGAAGTTAGCTTGATTTAGAATACATGATATCTAAGTTTAAAATTTTGAAGTTTTGAAAGTTGTATTGAATGGAATGGTGCCATAATTCTTGCAATGTCTCTAAATGAAGAAACATGGCATATATATTGAAGCAAGGGAGAATATTTGGTAATGTCTTTTGATAGCATCAAGGATAGCTCACCACCATGTGACACAATTATCAAGGATTCTCTCCAGCGTCCTCGATCGCCTGCGAAGGGTCTCCAAGTGAAATTGGTTGGGCTGCAAATGAAGATCAAGAAGTGTTTTCTTCTTGAGGAGGAGCTAAAAGGCTTGGAAGTACCTTACAAATACTTTCATGTGCTTGTGATGCCATTGGGAGTGACATGGAATCATCGGAGGAGCCAAAGGAGTAGCCCACATAAAAAGCTACTGCCAAATTTTGCGCAGATTTGCGCTCAAAGTGCAAATTGCATTGCACATCTGGGCGGTAACGCAAAATTGCAGCGGGAGACTTCTCCAACCCGACCTGGAGCTTTTATTTTAAGAACATTTTTGGGCTTTTCTTATATTTTTAAGTCCTAGTTAAACCTAAAGTGTTTCATTAGTTAGGAATTTGGTTTTTGGATGATAATTAACGTATTGAGAGAGGAAAAATCTTTGCTTTTGTTTTCTGAACAACTCTTGATCTTCTCAAGGTAATCTAATTCCTTTTTAAAATTTTCATTCCTTTTATGATAAATTTGATTTGTTTTCTGTTCTAATTCAAACATTCTTCCTTTCCTGTACGGGGGATTGTGAGATTGAATATTAGCAATATTTTCGGTTTCTATACGGATTATATTGTTAGTTTCAAGCGACACATATCTTTATTTGCTTTAATCCACATTATTATTTGAATGTCAATTAGTTTCAGTTGCAAAATCTAGAATTCGTAGTTGTATATTGCTTTCGTTATCTTGAACGCTATCATCTTTGGATTTTCAGTTGAATATGAGGTCTATGGATATTAGAAATTATTGAAGTGTGAAGTGAATGGGACTGAGTTACTGTTGTTTACTTGGCATTTTGGTGCGCTCCTATTTTGAGCTTTGAGTGGTGTACTGGCCTAAAGATGAAAACCAAAGCAAAAGAAGTGTTTATGCCAAATGATCCTTATTTGGGGTTTTTCCCGGATAAGGTCGAATTGCTCCGCTTTGTCTTAAGCAGTATGATGAAACCGGATTCTTTTAGACAAACTCAGAGAAACTGTGATTTGGGAAATTTAGCTGTGAGCTCGGTCCTTTGTGCCATGTCTTAAAGATTAGGGATAGGGCCACAGGGGTATATGAAGGCTCTTCTAAGATAACAGTTGTATATCACAAAGGAAAAAATTGTTTAATTTTATGTTTACCATTGTTAGTTTGTTTGTGGATACCATCCGATTAATTTCTCTTCATAAGACCTCTTGATTTAGAAATGTAGAATACCTAGATTTGCAAGAAATATGTTTCACAATGTATTCTGTCACATTATTGTGAAGTTTGGGCAATGTTAACTGTCCTCTTGGATTTAGTTCTTTGGATAATGATTTGCTTCAAGGCCAAGCAGGAACTGGAATGTAATCTTTGCTTTTTAGGGAGTTTATGAGCAGAGAAAAACTGCTGATGTTACTGCAATTGGATGTTTTCCTGTGGTCAATGTAGGGTTTCAACACATAATTTGTGAATTGAATTGCAGGGGGAAGATACCTGTTCTGCTGGTGTATGATCTGGGCCTGCTGGATAGGTGACAGTACATAGTTATGAATCCTAATTGATTGAGTTACTCAATTGTGAATTGTATCACCTTTTTAACAGTTTACACGTGGGAATTTTACCATGTTCTTTTCTATGTTTTACTGCTCCATAACTGGGAGTGCATAAATAAAATATATTCTATGATATGCCTTAACATGAAGGCGTTGATTACCTTCATTTGATCTTTCTCTCTATCCTTTGCTGTGTAATATTTTGGCTTAAGGGTGATTATTCCATCCCGGTGCCTCTGAGCATTTCTGCCTTTTCGGGACTGTGCCTAATAGTTTACTGAACGCGTGTAGCTGCTTTATCTATGTGCCCTTGGCCTTGCAAACACATAGTTTTCCGCTTGTTAATTAGAACTTCTGCTGCTTTAAAGTGGATGTCCATTTACCCCCGTGTCATTTTCTTTTCTTTCTGCGGTAAAGTTACCAGGACCTGTTGCAATTACTTGCTGTTTGAGAAATAAGAAGAATATTCATCATTGTTTATTTGAGATTAATGCGTTTTGGTGCATAATGTACTTTCAGATCCATACGATTCTGTTAAGCTTTTTCCTCTTCTAGTCCCTTTCAAATAGATCTTTGAATTCTTCTCTTCAATTGCTCTTAATCATTTGCCTTGTTTATTGCAGGACTTGTACATTCATGTTGGTTGGCCTTTATACAGAAAATATGGTCATGCTTTTGAGGTGGGAATTTGTATCAATTTCCAAAGATTTCTTTTCCCTCTTCTGATTGGCAAGATTCATTATGGATTTCTTGGTTTTGATTCCAGGCATTCAAATTGGTTGTCAGTGATCCAGATTCAATTCTTAATTCCCTCACCCGTGAAGTCAAAGAAATTGGCCCTGATGGGAAGGAGGTATACTCTTTTGTCATATCATTTTCATGGTTAATTTCGTCCAATGATGTCTAATGATCTTTAATATCTTATCCTCCGTAGGTAACTAAGGTTGTTCCTGCTCTCTCTGAGGAAGTTAAAGATGCATTAGTCAAGAATATTCGGAGGAGAATGACTCCACAGCCTTTGAAGATTCGAGCAGATATTGAGATGAAATGTTTTCAGTTTGATGGTGTTCTTCACATCAAGGTTTGTATATTTGGCATCATCATTTTCATGCAATTGTCTATTTCTTCAACCAGTTGTTATCACTTGTAGAGGTTGCATTTTTCTTAATGCTGTCATTGATCAATAAAATGCTAACATTACCTATCAAAAAGGGGAAACAACTTGTACAGGTCACATATTGTTTGTAATGTTAACCCCCCCTTTTTTTTGATCTATTTCACGTCTGGTGCAGGAAGCTATGCGTAAAGCAGAAGCTGCGGGTAATGATGATTGCCCAGTTAAAATTAAACTTGTTGCTCCTCCAGCATACGTGCTCAATACTCAGACTCTTGACAAGGTAAGTAATTGTTTATTGCATATATTTATGGGTAGCTTGTTTTACCTGAGTGAAATGTTTTTAGTCTTCACCTTTTAAAAGCATCAGATTGGTTTGTGGTGGAGCATTTTTATTGCTCTGAGGTCATTTTGGTCAAGAACATGCAGTACATGTTAGTTCCGCCTCGAAAGCATATTATTTATTTTTGAAAAAGCGAAGAAAGTTGGGAAAGCTAACTGGTTCAAGGGCGGGTTCAGAGTTCCTTACCCAGGTTTAATATTGGAACTCGATCAGCCGGCGGAAAATTTATGGAAACATTCTTCGTCCATCTCCTAGCAAGTGGCAGGCCAAATGCATATAGACTGCCCGCTATGTGCTATTACCTCCTTCACCTTGATTTAGCTTGAAAGACTCTTTTTTCTCTTTTCTCTCTCCATCATCTCAGCTTTTGCAGAGTGAGTTCTTATTTTATCAGTAATACTTCCGCTTATCTATCATAGTTTTATAGTCAAAGAAGGATGCCTGTTTGGATAATACACTTTTTAGGATGCTCTGGCTGGATCCCTTTTGCTTACTATGACCTTCGTGGACCACCTGTTTGATGTCATTTTTCTCCTATTCATCATGGGTTGCTTCCCAAAAATCTTTTGGCTTTCTCTTTGGTTTTATTGTGCTTATTTTCGAGTTAAGTGGTTAAGAATGAATGTCAACTTCACAGGATCATTCTTTTAACTGTCAGTATCGTTTCATACTCTCAAGTATGCTCATTAACTATAATCAATGTTAAAGCTACTTCTAGAATTAATCTCTTATGTTGTACTGCTGCTGGAAAAAAAGAATTGAAAAATACTTTAGTGGGCAATTGCTGAGCATAGTTCCTTCAAAAAATCAAGTAATGCAAGCATTGTGTTTGGTCTCCTACCGCATTATGCCTTCTTAGCTGTTATCACCTACCGTATTATGCCTTCTAACAACTACCTAGAGGGTGTTATATGATAATAACCAAATGCAGATAAATACCTCAAGGTGATGTATGCTAATTCACTTGTACCAGATATCACTATTCGCATTGAACTGTTGAAAGTACCACTGCTAGTGGCTAACTACTGAAGTAAAGATTACTTTGTATAATGTATAAAACTAAAGGTATGCAGATAGTTGTCTTGGTTTAGATGTGTTTAACAGATGGTGTAACGGATACACTGCTTTAAAAGCTGATCCACTGTTGTGGAGTGCAAATACAAACTTGTCTATACAGCTTCTCGGTTGCAACATTTCCCTCTTTGTTTATATCTGATTGTGGAACCGTTGATATATAGTTTTGTACATGTAGTTCTCTGAATTCAACTTGTTAGGTTACGGTTTCTATTTTATTGCTTTTGGCAGGAGCAAGGCATAGCAATCCTTACTAAAGCAATTGCAGCTTGCACCGAGGAAATAGAGCGTCACAAAGGAAAACTTGCTGTCAAGGAGGCTCCTAGAGCGGTGAGCGACTATTCATTATGAGTACTTTTTTTTGTGAAATGTGCTTCTTCCTATGTTTGGATGACCTTTATTTGGAGACCGGAACCCAGATTAACCATTATAGATATAGTTGGTAAATCTCTTAATAATCATTTGATGGCAGGGGTAAGATTCTGGAGGTTAGATATCACAGATGCCATACTTGTTTTTGTATTTTACTTTGGAATTACTTGTGAACTAGTATAACATTGTCCTCGATATATATATATATATATATATATATATATATATATATATA
>MU720909.1:50888-75364 GCA_026770625.1 Nicotiana glauca
AGCCGTGCCTATTTAGTATGCATAACTCGGGAGAGAGTGCATATTTAGGTAATTGTTGAACAACACCACTCCCAGAGTATATGAGGGATCAATAACCGAGGGTTTTAAAGGCGGGATTAGGGATAACGAAGCCATAGGTGTGATCTGAAGTGAGCTGTATTAAAAGCCAGCTAGCGTAGCTTAGGAGAGTGCGTCTAGTAAATTGTCGTAATTACTCGGGAGAGATTTACCGTAATAAGAGTGCTCATGATTGGTAGAGAATACTTAGGTGAAATTATAGAAGACATAGCGGGAAGGATTCCGACGATTGGGGAAATCATAACTCTAGACCTCCTTAATCTTGTCTCTAACCCTTAGTATATTTAGTTGTTAATTTACTATTTTAATTTGTTAGTTAATTACTTAAACACAAGAATCTTAATATCTATAAGTTAGGAATTGTTCGAGCTTGTCTTCTTGGTGATAGTGAACAACTGTAGCTAAACCTTAGTTCTCTGTGGGATTCGACTCCGGACTTGTAAACCGGATTATATTTGCAACGACCGCATTATCCTTTTTATTAGGAATAGTTGGGCGTGATCAGTTATGAAGACCCCTATTTCTAATTGTGGAAGAGAAGAGTCGTAATGAGAAAAAAATCTTTTCGGCCAATCAGATTGAAGCGTGACAAGACCGTATTCGATTGGCCTGAACATGTCACTTGCACTTGTAGCGTAATTTAATTGGCCTTTTAATTTGACTTGGCATGCCTTGTCATATTGACACGTGACATGATCCTATTGGATTTTCCATTTGACTTGCATGCCACGTCATTTAACACGTGACACTAAACTGGGGCTCTAAGAAAATGACATCTTAAGCCTAATGAAGTGGCCTCATCATTTATAGCCCCATTAAATGGGCTAGCCCAGTCGATATTTATTGGATTTAAGTAATTAATCCACTTATATTAGCCCATAATATTTGCTTGAACTAATATATTTAAAATATAGTCTAAAATAATTTTATTGAATTTAAATCCAATAAAGTTTGAATGCCTACAAATGTCAAGCTAAATAAGGCTTTACGAAGGCCATCATCATCCTTTGGAAAAATATATGGAATTTTTACATTCCTATACCATATAGGAAATTATATTACCCTCAATGTTTAAGGTTTGATATAATTACATTTAGTATACCTAATTACCAATTATATACCATTTGTGGTTTTTAAGGGTATTAATTACACTCCTAATTTAATGGTACCGTATATTCCTTCTAATACCACTCCCCCCATGTTTCTCTCTCCAACTCTCACACCTTCACCCACGTTTCCCTCCCACACCCACGATTTCTGTATCAAAATCCTATTATTTCTTCCATAGCCAAGGCTCTGAATTCGAATTTGGGTTTTCAAAAGACATTATTTGTTTGGATTAGATGTTGTTGCAAAGAATTGAGAATTCTCTCTATGTCTCTCTCTATCTCGTAATCCCAAATTTCAGTAGTATAAGAGGAAAGGAAAAGAGAGCAGCAATTCCACCATTGACAACCATTAAAAAACTTTAAAATTTTGAATTCTAATTTGGGTGTTCAAAAATTATTGTTTGTTTGGATTGTGTGTTATTGTAAATAAGTGGGAATATGGTTTGGAGTTTATATCTCAATTTTGAAGGGTTTTGGTGAAGATTAGACTTGGTTTTGGCTGAATTTAAGATTAAAACTCGAAGAAGAAAAAGAAGAAGACATGACATACATTATATTGCAGAAATTGTAGATAAATTATAGAAAATTGTAGACTGTTGTTTATTTATTTTTGAGCTTTGTGTTTTTGTGTTATAAGTTTTGATGGGAGCTTGTTATTCCACTTCGGTTGTTTTGGAGCTAACTTGTGCATAGGAGAAGATGTTTTTTAAGTTATATATATTGTTATACCTTTAAATTCAAGAAGTATGGTTGTATTGTATTTAAAGAGGTGTGAATTTGTAGAATAGGTTGAATGTGAGGATGAGTCAAATAAGATTCACAATAGCTTGTTTTCTACATTTAATCTACAACAAAACTACATATTATTTGAAAAATTAATATGAAAATACAGAATTTCAATGTTTCTATAAATTATCTACAAAATTTCTTAGGAAGATCTATCCCTTCATTATTTTTTTTGGATTCCATATTTAGCATAGCAGTTTCGTAAGGAGTAACAAGAGCATATAGGAGAACCACAGAATTGTAGCATAATCAGAATTTTCGATATAATTGCATTTTTACAGAAGATTTGTAGCAGTTTTAGTCGTTTTTGATTTGTGAAAATAGAAAGCAAAACATCTACAATCAGAATACAAATAATCTACTCCCTCCGTATCAATTTACGTGAAGCTGTTTGAATGAGCACAGAGTTTTGGAAAAAATGAAGACTTTTAGAATTTGTGGTCTTAAACAGGCCAAAAAGGGGCCTAGAGTATTTGTGTGGTTATAAAAGCTTCTCATTAAGGGTATAATGGTAAGTTTAAGCTAAATTATTATTAAATTTAGAAATGAGTCATTCTTTTTGAAATGGACTAAAAAGAAAATAGGTTCACATAAACTGGAACAGTGGGAGTACAATTTATCGATAAAATATCTACAAACCGGGTACATTGAATTTTAATATCCCAATTCCTATTCAATTGTAGCATAATTGAGATTTTCGACATAATTGCATTTTTTGCAGAAGATTTGTAGAAGTTTTAGTCGTTTTTGATTTGTGAAAACAGAAAATAAAGCATCTACAATCAGAATACAAATAATCTATAATTTATCTATAAAATATTTACAAACTGGGTACATTGAATTTTTATATCACAGTTCCCATTCAATTGTAGCATAATTGGAATTTTTTCAGAAGATTTGTAGAAGTTTTAGTCATTTTTTATTTGTAAAAACAGAAAAATAAAGTATCTACAATCATAATATAAATAATCTACAATTTATCTATAAAATATCTACAAACTGGGTACATATTTGGACTCGACATGCTTCCCGTGAAATGTATGTTTCACATTTTTGATATATATTATTGTCCAAAGCAGTACTAAATCATCCACTTAAATACAATTTTTATACAATATTGTTCAACTTTTATACAATAGGTAAATGAATAAAAGAAAAATAAATAAACAACAGTCTACAATTTCTGCAATATAATGTATGTCATGTCTTCTTCTTCTTCTTCTTCGGGTTTCAATCCGAAATTAAGCCAAAATCAAGTATAATCTTCACCAAAACCCCTCCAAATTGAGATATAAACTTCAAACCATATTTCTAATTATTTGCAACAACACCCAATCCAAACAAATAATGATTTTTGAAAACCCAAATTTCAATTCAAAGCGTTTTAATGGCTGTGAATGGTGGAATTGCTGCTCTCTTTTCCTTTGCTTTGTATTACTGAAATCTGGACATAATTGCATTTGTTGCACAAGAATTTTAGAAGATTTTATCAATTTTGATTTGTGAAATCAGAGAAAATATTGAAACAGAGTGTATCGCAAAAACAAAGTATGGAAATTTTGTAACGAAGTCGACGATAGTTATTACTATGCGTGATTTGCGTTGGGGAAGATCTGGAAAATATTTAATTCCCCTTTTTTAGCGCAGCAAAATAAGGAATTATAAAGCTACAGTAATTCCTTATTTAGTGCATTTTATATATTATGTAGAAATACTATTAGTATGAATGGTAATATGCAAACTATGAACATATTTGGTAATATAATTTCATATATGGTATATATACGAAAATTTTCCAAAATATATTTGCCGTAACAACCCAACTGGTCGTTTTGTTTTTTAGATCTCCATTTTCCTATTTAAGACCCTCCGTATGTACTTTACTATTTTATGACTTGCGGGAATGATTGGTTTAATTTTGGAAGTGTTCGGGTTGAATTCAGAACACTTAGTTCCTTAATAGTGGCCTAAGATTGCCAAGTTTGACTTGAGTCAATATTTTGAGTAAACAACGTCGGAACTAGGATTTGATAGTTCCAATAGGTTCATATGATATTTTGGACTCAGGCATGTGTTCGGATAGAGTTTCGGGTGATCCGGAAGCGTTTCGAAGCTTAATGTTTAAAGTTGGTGCCTTAAAGGTTTTAGAGTTTCTTAAATTTATTTTGAAGTAGAATTTGATGTTATCGATGTCCGTTAGGGATATCGAACCAGAGAATAAGTTCGTATGGTAATTTGTGACTTTTGCGTAAAATTTGGCATCGTTTCGAGTTGTCTAAGTATGATTCGTCGCGTTCGGAACTAGTTGAAGAAGTTTGAAGTTCATAAGTTGATTAAATTTGTATTAGGGTGCAATTTTTAGTTTTGATGTTGTTTTATGTGTTCCGACGCTTCGAGAAAGTTCACATTATGTTTATGAACTTGTTGTTACAGTTGGACAGGGTGTCCCGGATGGCTCGGGTGTGTTTCAGACCACCCCGAGTTAAGTCCAAATTGTAAAAATTACTGGTGGCTGTTTCCTTCTTGGAAAACGCGGACGTTTTCTCGCATTCACAATGAAGGATTTGTTCTGGGGAGATTTTGTGCTTCACGTTCTCTATAGGAGAGGACCGTGAAGCTTCGTGTTCGAAAAGTGTAGGTCATGACTGCAAAGAAGAAATTGAGGCTGGGGGTTGGCCGGCTGGTAGCCTTCGCATTTTCGTAGGGTAGCTCGCATTCGTGAAGTGTTGGCCAGGTTAGACTTCGCAATCGCAAGGCCCCTGTCGCGTTTGCGAAGGGGGAAATCTGTGTAGTGCCAACTTTTCTTCGCGATCGCGAGGATCTTTGACGATCGCGAAGAACGAAAACCTGGGCAGTAGCTTGTTTTAAAAACTTGACTTAGGCCATTTTCTTCATTACTCACATCTCTTGGCCGATTTTGGAGCTTTTGGAGAGGGATTTTTCATCTAGCATTTTAAGGTAAGTGATTCCTACCTAATGTGAGTTTAGTACATAGATTATGGACATATTTTAACATAGAAATTATGGAAATTATGGGATTATATTAAAAAAACTTAGGGTTGGTAAAAATTAGATTAGACCACAAAATTGATTATGGAATTAGGTAAAAATTATATATTTAAGTTCGTAAGGTCATGGGTAATCTTTATCTACAAAAAATTGCAAAATCCGGGCACATGGGGCCTTGGGGTGACTTTTAAAAAATTTCTGATTTGGATTGGATAATTACTCTAATAGATGAATTATGAACTTTTGAGCATATATTGACTAGTTTGTACGACCTTTGGCGAGTTTCGGATTGGTCGGCATCAATTTTGGGCAATTAGTGAAGTTGAAGGACCGAGTAGTGGACTTGGAAGCGAAGTAAGTCTCTTGCCTAAACTTGTAAGAGGGAATTAACCCTATATATATATTTAAATTGTTATTTGTTATTAATTATGGGTGCTGCGTACGCATTAAGTGACGAGAGTCCGTACGTAGTTAAAAATTATGTTTATGTCGGCGTAGACTTAGGTCTTTATCATGCTATATTTGTATTATGTGTACCCAACTTGTTAGTTTAATCACTAGAATTTGTAATTTAAAATTTATTAGGGATTATGTTAAGTTGAGCTTCGTTACTTTGAGCTTTGGAGGAATATTCAATTATTGATAGGAAATCATGCTTCCTTATGTGCCCATCCTGGTGTTGCAATTGTATGCCCCATAGTCTGAAGAGTCTCTCTATTCCCATGGATCGGGAAAAATGCCTCAACAATATATATAAAGAGATGCATCCATGGATCGGGCCATACGACCTCGGTAGTATTTGTACACGATTATTATAGATCGGGCAGTACGAACTCGGCATAACTCGTGCTTAATATCGCTAGGAATCCGAATATACCTCCTATTTCCTTTATGACTTGAGAATTGATATTTACTTGATTGTTCTTGTAAACATGTGATGTTTGATCCTCCGCAAGATTTTTTCATATTTTAGCACGTAACTATTTAATTTAGGCCTAATATAGCTATTTCAACTCATTACGACTCTTTTACTTTATTTTATTACAAGAAAAAAAATAAAAAAAATTTTAGTTTATGTATTTTTCATTAATTTTTTTTAAAAAATAATAATAATAATACAAAAAATAGTACCTTATTTTAATCTTTATATAATTTCGAAAACACAAAAATAATTTCATGTTTAGTTTAATTAGGATTAACTTTGGCATTGTGTAATATTTCTATCTTATTTTAAAAGGCATTGTGTAGTATTTCAGATAATGAAAAAATACAAAAAAAAACAAAATATGTTGCATTTTTATTTAGGATTTAATTTTGCATTTTAGGATTAATCAACAAATTAGTTGTTTTTATAAAAATGGGAAAAATTATAAAAAATGAGTTATTTTTGCACTTTTAATTCTGATTTTAAAACTTTGGTAGTTTTTCCTTTAACTTGGTTCATAATTATTGATGGTAATTGTTATTAGGGTAATTATTAAGAAACTTCCATAATGGTAGGGATAACAATTCACTAAGGAATTAACTAAATAGCACTAATTTATTGGGTGATTAAAAATGAAAAAGATTTTGTAGTGGTGAATGCACTAAGCTAGGTGCTTATTTAAAGAGGGATGAAATATATACTGGATCCTCTCCATATACACTCGATATACACTAAAAAAGAAGAAAAATTTTGTTCCCCCACCTTACCAAGAAAACCATAGCCATCTCCCTTAGTGGTCTCTTTATTGGAGTGGAAAAAAAAAGGGCAAAACACTTTGAGAGGAGGAAAGGATTTTGGGGAAAAGAGAGAGGGAGTGTGGGATAATTTTAAAAAGGGGGACCTCCCCATTCGGCAAAGGAGGAAGGAGAGAGGTTCAAAAAAAGGGGAGAGAATTTCAAAAAAACAGAGAGAAAAAAAGAGAGGGGATGACTTCTTCTTAACGGAGACGGGGGTATACACTCTATATACACGGACATACCACTTCTTCTTCTTCATAAGCCTTCCCCCTCCCTTGAACTTCAGCAGCAACAACCATTTTCTTGAAAAATCCAACGCCCAAACACACGCACACAAACAGATTCGAAGCCGAGATGTTAGAAATGGTTTGAGGTCGCCGTTTCGTTGCCGAGTCGAGATTCACCATTGGTTTGCTGTTTCGGTTTCACTCCGGTCACTGTGTAGCTGATTTAGTTTGACTCATTTTCCATTTATGTACTCGTTGAAGAGATTCCAGGAAGAATTAATTAAAGTTTCCGATTCTGGTTCATTTCTTGGTTCTCTTTGATCTTATTCATGGTGTGATTAATTATATATGATATATTTCCATGGTTTAAGTTGCTTTATTGCCTTGTAGGTAGCTAGATTGTATTTTGTTTTCCTTGATTTGTTTCTATTGCTTTATGAATTGTTTGAATATTGATATGGAGATTTAAGATCACTCGATGTTACTAGATATTCCTTTACTGTGATGTTCTCCGTTTTACTCTTTCCTTTGCTTTGGCTATAGTACTTGTTTGTTTTTTATGACTTATATTGTATGAGGAGAATTATAACAGCAGAAAATATTTGTATTTTTGCATGTTGCCACTCTTATATGAAAGAAATAATAGTAGATTGCACCTAAATGTTTCCTTCTGTGGTGCTAGTGTAATGTAAAAATGAAGATGTTTTCAGTAACCGTCCTTTCCAAATGATTCGGTAGAAAGTTTAGTTGCCTAATATTCTGCTTTTGTAGTTTGATGCGATATGATTTTTCCTTGCACATATGCTTGTTTTCGGATCTGTTAAGTTTTTGTTAAATTCTCTCATGTTTCGTACTGTTGTTTAAATGGTCCTTTGAATTAGTTTTAGAATAAATCGAGGCGCGCTGTGCCGAATAAATTTACAATTGCACGGCCCTCGCTTTAATTAATCTTGTTTATCCTTAGAAATCGAGTGAGCCATTTAGCAAATTCCATGGCCCTCGCAAAGTGCAAACGCATAGTTGCTTTAGGCGCCTATTTTAATAATCTACCTTCTTAAACTCGGGTCACATAAAATCCAAATTTCAACGATTTTAAAATATATAAAAAACCACGGGTGCATTTATGTGACGTGATTCGAGACGTGTTTTAATAGCTTTGCAATTTTCTCTAAAAAATGAATAAAAGCGATTAAAAGTTAAAATTTGCACATAGGTTCATAATTGTTTAAAATCAGATAATTTAAGCCGAATATGACAGTTGAGCGACCGTGCTAGAACCACAAAACTCGGGAATGCCTAACACCTTCTCCCGGGTTAACAGAATTCCTTACTCGGATTTCTGGTGCGCGGACTGTTAAACAGAGTCATTCTTTTCCTCGATTCGGGATTTGAACCGGTGACTTGGGACACCATAAATCTCCCAAGTGGCGACTCTGAATCTTTAAAATAAATAAATCCCGTTTCGATTGTCCTTTAATTGGAAAAACTCCCTTTATTATACCCCTTCCGCGGGTGTAGGTGAAAAAGGAGGTGTGACAGCTCTGGCGACTCCGCTGGGGACAAGAACCGAGAACTTTTGGTTCCGGGTTCAGAATTCGAGCTTAGAATAATTGTTGTATTTGGTTTTATTTATTATCTGATTTTATTACGTGTTTGGGCCTAATGTGCTATGTGATGCTTTTACCGCTTTGATATTATTTGAATTGTATATATAAAACTGTTACGAAAACCTCTCTCTTCTTACCTCCGGGGATGTGCTCGTTGGTCCAGACTCTCTATTTTGTTAGCGTCAAACCTTAAAGTAAGAAAGAGGCCGGACAAGTTACTAAGCCGGATGACCTTTTGGTTCCCGTTACGTAGCCCCCTCCTCGACTCAAGTTGTCCGCTTGGGTACATAGTCTATAACATATACTTAGGTTTTGAACCTAGAATAACTCAGCCTCATGCCGGATCCCTAGTAGGAACGCTTATCTGCATCATATGCATTTTGACTTAGGGGACTCAATATAGGGGTTGGGTTCGTCTAGGACATGTGTACCCGGAATAATGGACCATCCTGATGCATCCTACTTGTGCATTTATTTATTTTGGATTTGCATGCTGATCGGTTTTTTTTAAAGGAAAGAAATAGCAGTGTGAGGGTGAAGAGAGCTAATCGCCTGTTTTGGAAAAAACCAATATCCAAATAGTGTCGAAACTCTGCAGAATTTTTGAGAAAAATGAAAGAAAAAAGAAGAAAAGGGGAAAGAAAAATTTGTTTTCAAAAAATAGTTTGTTCTATTTGCTAATGAAAAAAAGCAGAAAAAGAGTCTATTTTCAAAATATTTGGTTTTGTTTTCTCTGCCAGAACTACGCACGGTCTGATTCATACGGGGTCATGATACGTAGGCAATCTCCATAAGATTCGACCACAACTAAAAGTGTATATATACTAAAAAAAAGTAAAAAAAAATCAAATAAAGAAAGATATAAAGGGGAATGGACCAAAGAAAAGCCGGGATGACGCAAGCAACCAAGCAAATACATAATAGAAATGGTTAACTGCTTAGGTGCATTGCATCCCTAATGTATGTTTGCCTATCTGTTAAAAGCCCTACCGGGATGTCGTTATTTTGTTCCTATTTCCTCTCAATTCAAGGAAGGTGGTTGGTTTATGGTTATCGAAGTAACTCCTCTCCACAATATAAAGCCAATAGGCAATGGCGGATAACAACAAAATTGGGCTGATTGACACCGATGCCCAAAAGCAGTTCGTTGAACAGGAAGTAAGCTTGGCGGATGAGGCAACACATAACAAACATGTATCAGGCTTGGATGGTTGGGAGGGCACCACCACTGCCACCACCTGGTTTCTCAGATGCTGTCCTTACCCAAACTTTGGCATCTCCCAATCACTCCAATATCTCCATCACTCTTCCTCCAAGTTCTGGGAGGCTGGAGAACACAGAACAGTCCTTAAAGAACGTGCAAGGGACGGGAGGCCAAGGCAGCATGTCTTACCAAGAGTTGTGTACACTCCCTGACGTCCGCCTGCTCACAAGGTTTAAAGTACCAAAGTTCGACTTGAATGAGGAGTGTGAAGATCTGGTTGTCCATCTAAGGGAATATTGCAAGGAAATAAGGAATGTTGGCGAGAAAGACGATTTGCTAATGGCATACTTCAGTAAAAGCTTGACTGGGGCAGCCTTGGAATGGTATAATCGTCAAGATGTTGGTAAGTGGCATACATGGGATGACATGGCTCAAGGATTTTGTGAGACACTTTCAGAATAATACAGACATTGTCCCGGATCATTCCTCCATATCTCAGATAGAAAAGAAACCTAAAGAAGGTTTTAGGAAGTGCTGGCTCAGATGGAGTGAACAAGTTGATAGGGATAATCTTCCCATGGAAAGAAAAGATGTTGTAGAGCCCCGCCAATGACAAAGTCCAATGGTTGTCCTTGCCAAACGCCCACAGCCTCCGTATCGACCCCGTAGATATCCTTTTAATTCTCCCAACCAAAACCCCCTAAATCGTACATCACTTCCCAGATATCCTGTCCACATTGCACCACCATATGCTCCACATCCTCGAGGACCGCGATGGTCTGCACCGTTGCCACAAATGTCTCATCAGGCATATCAACCACCTGCCAGCAAAAGATTCCAACCGAGGCCAGAGTATAAAATAAAAAGACTACTGGAAAAAGAGAATGCTTTCGGAGAATCTTATGCAAGTTTGTTTGAAAAGCTAAAGCGTTCTGGCCTGATTGAGCCGCTCCTCGGTTATACTCCAGACCCACATGCAAAAGGCTTTAATCATACTGTACGATACATGTACCACTCTAATATCCAAAGGCATAGCATAGAGAATTGTCGTTCTTTGAAGAAGGAAATAGGAAGAATGATTAACGAAGGGGTAATTGTGATCAACGACAGTAACAAAGAGCATGCAAAGTCTCTTGGGGATGTATTGACTGAAGCTGATGATATTGACATGGGTAATGGTCTTGGAAATATTGATGCAGAATTCAGTGTCTAAGATATTGAGTTTGGTGATTGGAAAGACGCTCCATTTCTTGGTCAACCGGAGAGGAGTTTTTGGTGGCTTATTTTGTTGTCAATTCTATTGTCCGGGTTATTTCAGGGTTGTAACCTGGATATTGTCATGTGACTCAAACCCTTCTATCCTTTCATTTTCCCTGGTTTGTTTAGTCGTTGTAACTCGTTTAGTACTGTCTAGGTTTGTTCTGAGAGTTATACTCCAGTTTATTGTGCTTGTTTTGTTGTACAAAATCTTTTCCCGTCTATCTAAAGCAATTCTCTGTTTTCTGTTATTTCTAGTCAAATATTCTTTTACTTAGTTCTCTCCTCTTTATAGTTCTTTTTATGTCGACTCTAGTGACATGACATGCACGCATAATTCTAGGCCTAATCTTAAAGGTTCAATCATGAAGAAATTGGGAAGATAATAGGGGCACTTAAGGGAAACAAGAACATATTGAGATCATTTGAAGCCCGAACCATGCGAAACTAGGGCTGATAGAACATAAAGAAACCTTATGTGTCATGCCGCATCTGTTTGAAATTAAAGACAAGTTTGCCCAAATTGGCAAGGTTCGTTCGTGATAATGAGAGTGAGAGTGTTGCCCAATGGCACTTTGTATTTAACAGATAAAGAAAGAAAATGTGTGGATATAGCTATCGAGTCTAGCACAATCAGAAGATGTTACAAATGTTTGTTTAATCGCGTTGTTTGTGCTTGGCATGTTTTGAAGATTGGAATGACGAAGGCATTTTGTTCTGCTATCTAAACACTTTATCTTTCGTTACACCTTTGAGCCTTATTTGCTTTCTTTCATACCCCTCTTTCAGAATCGGTAGCAAAGATTAGAAACACAAGCATGAAAGATAAGTAAAGAAAAAGAAAAAAAAGAAAAGAAAAAGAAAAAAATAACATAAGAAGAAAAAGAAAAGAAAAATCACAACAATAGAGTATTTTCTATGTTGTGAACTACGTTTGACCTGATTCCTCTTAAGGATACGTAGGCAGCCTCACGGCTCGGTCATAGTAAAATAAAATATCAAAAGATCCCTAAGCAAGAAACTGGGGCACAAGTTGTGATTGTTGTAAGAAATCTGATTCCGAAAGTTGTAATCTTAAACCCTTTGAGTTGTTTTGAGCCTTTGATACCCCTTCTTTTTTAACCCTACCTAAAATCTCACGTTACGGTCCAGAGAAAGACCTTTCGATCAGTCTTCGAGATATGCCAAGGCGAGCAATTAGAGGTGAATCATATCAGGGGCAACACTCCAGGCCAAACAAGGAAAATAAAAAATAAGAGAGTCTTATTGGTAAAAACCTTCACGGGCACCTTGAGGCGAAAGTAAGTTGAGAGAAAGAACGAAATGAGAGAGGCTTGATGGTGAAAACCCTTCGGGCACTACAAGTCGAATAAGAATTGTGAACCAGATTGGATATGCGGAGCATTGAAGCCCAGATTCATGGCAAAAAGGCACGACAAGAGTTGAACAACAGACTTGCTTGACAGAATAGGCCACATGTGCATGTCGTGGTCATTAGAGTTGGTATCCACATCTGATAGGTTTTTACTTTATAGTTTTCTTGTTAGGAATCATCTTTTTCCATTGTTCCATTTGTCTTGTTTACTTCCTCTTCCTGAGTCTGTTTGACCAGAACAAGTGAGAAATGACTTCAAAATTTGCCACCAGCTTTCCAATTGCAAAAAACGGGATCTGGCTAGCACATTAAAGCAACATAAGTAAGGAAAGAAGAGTATGCACACTGAGTTAGTAACAATCAACACGCTTTGGGGATCCTTGTGAAATACAAAGGTTTGGTATACATTAATTAATGAACAACGCAACAGATAGAGGATGTTGGGTGAACGGATCAAAGGTATTCTCTATGGTGAGGTTGATAGATAAAGTGGTTAACAATTGACAAGCAAGGTCTTCGAATGGGAATCAATTATCATGGGAGATATATGGGGTCAGATAAGAAGATTAAAAATTAGGAATCCTGCGGCTAAGGATCAGTCAGAAGGTCGAAAATTTTTGACCACGTTCAAGGTAGTCGGACGAAGTAGAGCGTGGAAAGGAGAAAACCATCCCCAGCAAGAGTGTCACAACCAACCACCACATTTTAAACTGACAAGAGTTTTCTTTATCTGAAACATGGAGGAAGGCTATGTTCATATCAAAGCTTGGAAGCTTGAATTTTTCAGGTCTAATGCGCCAATTCTGCTTACGCAAAGGCTATTTAAAAGATCACACATCACCCCTAGGAGACGCACTTCTTAGTCTAAGTTTTTAAAGTCATATTTTGTTGTAGGAGACGCACTTCCTAAATTAAGTTTCACCCTTAGGAGACGCACTTCCTAAGTTGAGTTTTACCCTTAGGAGACGCACTTCCTAAGTTGAGTTTCACCCATAGGAGACACACTTCCTAGTTTGAGTCATTGAAGTTTCACATGAGGAGACACACTTCCTAAATTGATAGTTCATCCATAGGAGACGCACTTCCTAGTTTGAGTTATTAAAGTTTCACCCATAGGAGACGCACTTCCTAAATTGATAATTCATCCATAGGAGACGCACTTCCTAATTTGAGTCATTAAAGTTTTACCTGTAGGAGACGCACTTCCTAAATTGATAATTCATTCATAGGAGACGCAATTCCTAGTTTGAGTCATTAAAGTTTCACCTGTAGGAGACGCACTTCCTAAATTAATAGTTCATTCATAGGAGACGCACTTCCTAATTCTTCACTGAAAGTTTCACCCATAGGAGACACACTTCCTAATTAATAGTTCATTCATAGGAGACGCACTTCCTAATTCTTCATTGAAAGTTTCACCCATAGGAGATGCACTTCCTAAGTTGAGTTTCACCTATAGGAGACGCACTTCCTAAGTTGAGTTTCACCCATAGGAGACGCACTTCCTAAGTTGAGTTTCACCCATAGGAGACGCACTTCCTAATTAAAGTTCATTCATAGGAGACACACTTCCTAATTCTTCACTAAAAGTTTCATCCATAGGAGACGCACTTCCTAATTAAAGTTCCACCCATAGGAGACACACTTCCTAATTAAAGTTTCACCATAGGAGACACACTTCCTAAATTGATAGTTCATTCATAGGAGACGCACTTCCTAATTCTTCACTGAAAGTTTCACCCATAGGAGACGCACTTCCTAAGTTGAGTTTCACCCATAGGAGAAGCACTTCCTAAGTTGAGTTTCACCCATAGGAGACGCACTTCCTAATTAAAGTTCATTCATATGAGACGCACTTCCTAATTCTTCACTGAAAGTTTCACCATAGGAGATGTACTTCCTAAATTAATAGTTCATTCATAGGAGACGCACTTCCTAATTATTCACTGAAAGTTTCACCCATAGGAGACGCACTTCCTAAGTTGAGTTTCACCCATAGGAGACGCAATTCCTAAGTTGAGTTTCTCCCATAGGAGATGCACTTCCTAAGTTGAGTTTCACCCATAGGAGATGCACTTCCTAAGTTGAATTTCACCCATAGGAGACGCCCTTCCTAATTAAAGTTCCACCCATAGGAGACGCACTTCCTAATTAAAGTTTCACCCATAGGAGACGTACTTCCTAAATTGATAGTTCATTCATAGGAGACGCACTTCCTAGTATTGGTCATTTAAATTCACCCTTTGGAGACGCACTTCTTAGTTTGGTTGATTCAGGTTTTATTTTAGCAGACGCATTTGCTAGTCAAAGTGTCATGGTTTTACTCATATGAGACGCACATATTAGTCTAGTCTTTATTTTACTCTCTGCATCAGTAGTATAAGTGGTTTATAATTTTGCTAACAATTCGCAAATCTTCCTAATACAAACTGGGGGCAGAAGATTTCATTTGTTTTGCTTGTTTTGATTGCAGGAACCCACCCGGAGGAACAAAAGGAAAGGCAACAATGGTCAAAAGAAAACAATTCAAGTTTCAAAAGGAATACATTCTAGTTTTGAAGTCGGGAGCCCGCATGTATAACAGAGGAATACATTTCAAGTTTTGAAGTTAGGAGCCCGCCTGTATAACAGAGGAATACATTCAAGTTTTGAAATCAAGAGCCCGCCTGGAGAACAGAGGAAGACGACAATAATCAAAGGAAGACAGTTCGAATATTGGCAATCAAGTGCCTACCTGGAGATAAAGGAATTCACTTCAGAACGCAGTTCAAGTCAGCAGCAAAAGAAGCTTGTGGCGAGAATGCGAGTCAACAGTCCAAGGTGATCAACAAAGTTAGCCACGATTAAAAAAAAAAGTAGAGAGAAAGGCAAGAAGTGAACCCAAATACAGAAGTTGATGAAAGACGTGAGCTTCTCAAGACATGGTTGAGGTCACAAGCACTACATGTCCGGTCTTGATCAGAAAAATTGAAGAAGAACGAGCTAGCAACTAGCAAGCGTCAAGGTTCAAATCCAAAGTCTGCATGAAGAACCATTCAAGACTCAAGATCAAGTTTCAAAAGACTTATAGATAGGAATCTTGTAACTCATGGTTGACAGGTTTCGCTAGTCTTTTTTATCTTTTGATTTTTGATGTAACATCATGATCGCATATCGGAACCTCGGCGGAACGACACCTTGACTAGCTCTTCACCTCGGCGTACTCCATCACCTCACTCACCTCTGAACTACACGTGGTCTGATTCCTTTATAGCCAAGGATATGTAGGCAGCTCAGATACCAGGGCTCGGTCACATTCCCCTTTTCACTTAGTTTTGATCTCTTTAAATAAAAGGCGGGTCAAAATACCTGTCTAGTTATTTTTTGTCCGAAAACGCTTCGCATTTCCAGTCAAAGAGGGGCAGCTGTAGACATGTGATTTTTGACCCTCCGCAAGATTTTCATATTTTAGCACGTAACTATTTAATTTAGGCCTAATATAGCTATTTCAACTCATTGCGACTCTTTTACTTTATTTTATTACAAGAAAAATAAAAATAAAAAAAATATATTTTAGTTTATGTATTTTTCATTATTTTTTTAATAATAATAATAATAATAATAATAATACAAAAAATAGTACCTTATTTTTATCTTTATATAATTTCGAAAACACAAAAATAATTTCATGTTTAATTTAATTAGGATTAGCTTTGGCATTGTGTAGTATTTCTATCTTATTTTAAAAGGCATTGTGTAGTATTTCAGATTATGAAAAATTACAAAAAAAAAAAATATTCCATTTTTATTTAGGATTTAATTTTGCATTTTAGGATTAATCAACAAATTAGTTGTTTTATAAAAATGGGAAAAATCACAAAAATGAGTTATTTTTGCAGTTTTAATTCTAATTTTTAAACTTTGGTAGTTTTTCATTTAACTTGGTTCTTAATTATTGATGGTAATTGTTATTAGGGTAATTATTAATAAACTTACATAATGGTAGGGATAACAATTCACTAAGGAATTAACTAAATAACACTAATTTATTGGGTAATTAAAAATGAAAAAGATTTTGTAGTGGTGAATGCACTAAGCTAGGTGCTTATTTAAAGAGGGCTGAAATATATACTGGATAATCTCCATATACACTTGATATACACTAAAAAAGAAGAAAAATTTCGGACCCCCACCTTACCAAGAAAACCATAGCCATCTCCCTTAGTGGTCTCTTTATTGGAGTGGGAAAAAAGGGGCAAAACACTTTGAGAGGAGGAGAGAATTTTGGGAGAAAGAGAGAGGGAGTGTGGGATAATTTTAAAAAAGGGGACCTCCCCATTCGGAAAAGGAGGAAGGAGAGAGGTTAAAAAAAAGGGGAGAGAAGTTCAAAAAAATAGAGAGAAAAAAAGAGAGCCGATATCTTCTTCTTAACAGAGATGGGGTTATACACTCTATATACACGGACAGACCACTTCGTCTTCTTCACGAGCCTTCCCCGTCCCTTGAGATTCAGCGACAACAACCATTTTCTTGAAAAATCCAACGCCCAAACACACGCACACACACAGTCACGCACACAAACAGATTCGAAGCTGAGATGTTAGAAATGGTTTGAGGTCGCCGTTCCATTGCCGAGTCGAGATTCACCATTGGTTCGCTATTTCGGTTTCACTCCGGTCGCGGTGTAGCTGATTCAGTTTGACTCATTTTCCGTTTATGTACTCGTTTGAAGAGATTCCAGGAAGAATTAATTAAAGTTTCCGATTTAGGTTTATTTCTTGGTCCTCTTTGATCTTATTCATGGTATGATTAATTATATATGATATATGTCCATAGTTTAAGTTGCTTTGTTGCCTTGTAGGTAGCTAGATCGTATTTTGTTTTCCTTGATTTGTTTCTATTGCTTTATGAATTGTTTGAATACTGATAAAGAGATTTAAGATCACTCGATGTTACTAGATATTCCTTTACTGTGATGTTCTCTGTTTTACTCTTTTCTTTGTTTTGGCTATATTACTTGTTTGGTTTTTATGACTTATATTATACGAGGAGAATTATAACAGCAAAAAATATTTGTATTTTTGCATGTTTCCACTCTTATATGAAAGAAATAATAGTAGATTGTACCTAAATGTTTCCTTCTGTGGTGCTAGTGTAATGTAAAAATGAAGATGTTTTCAGTAACCGTCCTTTCCAAATGATTCGGTAGAAAGTTTAGTTGCCTAATATTCTGCTTTTGTAGTTTGATGCGATATGATTTTTCTTTGCACATATGCTTGTTTTCGGATCTGTTAAGTTAGTGCATTTGTTAAATTCTCTCATGTTTCGTACTGTTGTTTAAATGGTCCTTTGAATTAGTTTTAGAATAAATCGAGGCGCGCTGTGCCGAATAAATTTATAATTGCACGTCCCTCGCTTTAATTAATCATGTTTATCCTTAGAAATCGAGTGAGCCATTTAGCAAATTCCATGGCCCTCGCAAAGTGCAAACGCGTAGTTGCTTTAGGCGCGTATTTTAATAATCTACCTTCCTAAACTCAGGTGCATATTTATGTGACCCAAATCCAAATCTCAACGATGTTAAAATATATCAAAAACCACGGGTGCATTTATGTGACGTGGTTCGAGACGTATTTTAATAGCATTGCAATTTTCTCTAAAAAATGAATAAAAGCGGTTAAAAGATAAAATTTGCACATAGGTTCATAATTGTTTAAAATCAGATAATTTAAGCCGAATATGATAGTTGAGCGACCGTGCTAGAATCACAGAACTCGGGAATGCCTAACACCTTCTCCCGGTTTAACAGAATTCCTTACTCGGATTTCTGGTATGCGGATCATTACAGAGTCATTCTTTTCCTCGATTCGGATTTGAACCGATGACTTGGGACACCATAAATCTCCCAAGTGGCGACTCTGAATCTTTAAAATAAATAAATCCCGTTTCGATTGTCCTTTAATTGAAAAAACTCCCTTTATTATACCCCTTCCGCGGGTGTAGGTGAAAAAGGAGGTGTGACAGTTCTTATTTGTTAAAATGGTATGTGATACTTGGGAACTTTAAATTGATATTTTATTAAAGAATCACATTATTTTTATTTTCTTATTCCATTGTCACGGTTGTATTTCATGCCTATTTATACTTCTTGCACTTTATTTATTAACTATCAGTGAGTGTCGATGTAGATCCCTCGTTACTACTTCTTCGAGATTAGACTAGATGCTTACTGGATACACGTTGATTATGTACTCATGCTACACTTCTGCATAAATTGTGTAGGTACTGAGGTAGGTACATCTGATATTCGTTCGGACGTGCATCCACATTACCCGGAGACTTAGTGGTGAGCTGCTCCCCCATGCTCCGATCTGCACCACCTGGAGTCTCCTTCCTGTTGTATTTCATATTTCTGTCTATTTCATTTCTGACAATAGTTGTAGTGGTTTGTATATTCTGCTAGATTGCTCATGCACTTGTGACACTGGATGTTTATGGTTTTTGCTATTAATATCACCATTTTACTCTTATATTTTATTTATGCTCTATATCACAATGGCATTCTTTACTTAGTTTCTCTATTAAATAAAATTCATGATATTAAAAGTAATAAGAATGAATAATTAAATGGATAATTCACCGTTGGCTTGCCTAGCGGCGATGTTGGGAACCATGACGGCCTATATTGAGAATTTGGTCGTGACATTTGCATATGTAATTAAAAGAATTGTATTAAAAAGAAAAAATAATCATACTATGATTTATTAAAAAGAATAATATTATGTTAAAAGAATTGTTATAAAGAAAATTAAAATAAGAGAGATAAACATAACATCGGAATCCACTAAAGAAAATTAGTATTATGGAGCCAAACCTCGGGGAAGGTCTCTGAAATTATCCCTTTGTAAAATGGTGCATTGACAAAACTTTCCATTTTTGCCTTTTAGATGCATTAAGATTGAAAATAAAAATATTTTAGCAATAGTAAGATCTTTAGAAAAAAATAAATTGTAAGATGCAACAGTCAAATATGTGTAGATTTTACAATATGATTACATACGTTATAGATTTTACCGATACATAATTATTAATCATTAATATCCATTTAGTCTAGATCATTTTGCCAACAAAGCATCCCAAAGAATCAAGATTTTTACCAATATGACAGATCTTGACAATCTTTATTTTCGTTCAGAATTTCAATATAATAAGACATGAAAGATTAATTAATTGCAAAAATATATAGCACATTTTCTCCTTCACTTTGACCATATATCAAAAGAAAATGACGAAACTACTGTTTGCTTCATCATCTACATTGATTTCTCTCATTTTCTTATGTGTTACAAAGCTTGCCACAAGTCAATCCCCCTTAGTATCAGACTTTTGTCATAAAGGAGGAATCCAAGAACCAAACTTTTGCTTAAGGTTTCTGGGATTAGATCCTCGTTCTAAAACAGCAACAAGTGCTCATGATCTTGAGGGAATAACAATTGACTGGGGATCAAGGTATGCCAGAACAGTAACTAGTAAGGCCTTATCATTCTAGCAAAGTGCAACAGATCCAAATGTAGAGGCTGCTTTGAGTGCTTGTGTTCAAGCATATACCACACTCAATTTTGATTTTAATACCATAAGAGCAGCTTTCCAATCTGGAACAAGTACAGCTGAGCAAGCCGCAAATGCTAGGCTTGCTGTTTCTAATTGTAACCAAGCCTTTAGTGAGAAGCAATTGTTATCACCTCTTGCAAATGATAATAACAAATTGTTGTCTTTCATTCAGATAATCCTCGCTAACGGGGTGTAACCTTTTTGAGTTCGCGACAATCAACATGATTGGGATATTTTGGTCTTTACCTTTTTTCTTCTTCAGAGTTTAAAGGGACAAATATCACTAGAAATGTTCCCGTATGTAGTATGATGCAAAATTAATATTTACAATTGTATCTTTTGAAACAAAAGAAAATTGTTGTTTATAGGCTGCACATTGACATGTTTATATTTTCAAGCTATTAAACCAGGGGCAGGGGCAATTTTGTCGTCCTCTGATCATTAAGAAGGGATGTAATATAGTTGGACAATTAGTTGTGATTTCGTATGCGTTCATTTCGGTTGCAAATTTTGAAATATTTGTTGAACCTAAGTTATAGTGTTATTTGGTCAAGGGCGGATCCAAAATTTAAAGTTGGCGAGTGTCAAATATTTTTAATGTACACTTCTTACTAATTAAATTTGTTGATGGGATTCTAAAAATACGTGATCTATTTTTATGCTAGTTGTAAAGCAGTTAATGCTATGTGTGTTAAGTTTAAGGACGAGATGCGAGCTAAAATGGAGTTATAACCGAATCGATAGGTTGGCCGTTCAGGGCCTCGAGCTAGTCGATTTGGGGCCTCGAGGTCGATTCCTGAGCTCGGGCTCGAGCTATTACGGGCAGGCCGGGAAGGGCTAACAACCGTGATATAATTAAAGGAGGCTCTTTATGGCCAATGATAAACAATAAATGAAGAACAAGTATGAAGATAATAAATAAGAGCAACAATATCGTGAGAGTGTTTTTGAGAGAAGAGAGAGAGAGAGAGAGAGAGAGAGAGAGAGAGAGTTATCATATATTTCGTGTAGAATAGTTGGAGCAAAATCAATCCCCTAGAAAATAGTAAAGATCCCTTTTATATAGAGGGGGAAACCTTATATGGTACGACATACATTAATTGTAAATGTATGATGATGGGACAGTTAGATGCGACACCCTGATCTGGGTTCAAGGTAGGCTAGCCAGACCTTGTCAGACTTAGCCGCGTGTCTTGGGAACTCCCACTTTTACTCTAGCCTCGACCGATATTCTCTTCAAGCCGGGTGTCGATGAGCTCCGAGGAAGGAGGCTCGGACGCATCTTTGCAGCCTCGAGGCTTCGAGGTAATCTTCCAAAACGGGAAATCGGACCCGTTGTTCGGGGCAACACAATGACGGGGAAATTGGCCCCCCCGATTTCACCGTACACAGATAGTCTCCGCATTCTTAGAGTAAAGGTTATAAGAAATGATCCTGAGCTTCTTCCTCCTCATGTGTTCTTGTAATCAGCATCGGTCGCAAGACGCCAAGATACAATACGTACGTAGCCTCTAAAAATCTCCGTATTAATTATGGCAGTTGGTTGTCCCTTGGCCTTCTTCAATGCGCATGCGGAGCTTCTATAAATACTTCCCTTCTCCCCTTCTTATTTTCTTTAACCCAATTTATTCCCAAACCCCAGAAAAGGTTCGCTGTTCCCTTGTTTTCGCAACTCTTTTTCTCCTTATGGAATATCCTAGTGATGGAAAAAACTTCAGCCTTTACTTCTCAGGAAATTGCGGTCTCATCATCTTAGCTTTTATTTTAAGGTAAAGTGGCCACACCTCCCCGCGTTGAGGAATGTGTCCCCGGACCCTTTGCGATGACTTCTGATTTCATGGTCGAGAGACCTTCCTCGAAGCCAGAGTATTGCGAACCCGTGATTCAGTACACTAGCTCGATAACAGATGTTAGAAGGGTGAAAACTGACTGCCGCTGGGGGGATACTGTGCTTGTGGAGGTCCTTGCTCGGGAATAAGATATTATAGCATATAAAGCCGGCTTTCTGAGTGTGTATACCTATCCATTCACCTTAGGGCCGGTGGGACCATCCTCAGCCACGATCGACATCGTGATTCTCAATTTCTGTCGGGGGTATCAAGTAACCCTTGGTCAAATTCATCGTTCGTTCTGGCGCGTCATTTATATGATCAGGCATTACGCAAACATGATCGAGGAGATGCCCTTTACCCTCAACCACCTGATCAAGATGTATAGCCCTCATCTCCTCCGTGGGGGCCGAATCAAGCTCCGCTGTCGAGCCCCGAGGTCTCTCTTTGCATGTACCGAAGAGTTCGGGAATGGAGGATGGGTGAGCCGATTTGTCTGAGTGAGGACTTCCGACCTGATTCCGGCGAAAAAGATACCTTTCCCTGAGAAGTGGAACGCGGGGCGTAAGTAGATGTGTTATCTATACTTCCTTTGCTTCTCTTTGACAATGTTTCTCCAGGCATCTAACTTTACTCCTCATGCCATTTCAGCCGTAACGACCTAACCTAGCGCGGTTCCGGATCTCCAGGATTGGGTCGGCCGATTGTATTCAATCTACCCATATGTGTCGTGCCCTCTTTTTGTCTCAAAATCGGGTTTGCGATATTTGGAGGGACAACTCATTCCTTTTGGAAACTGGGTTTTGCATTTGAAGAGTCGCCACCTAATGATTGGGGTGCATTAGGATACCAAAAGAGTTCGATTTGAATAACCAGATATAGGGTAAGGGCTTGAAATTATTCTAAGGGGAAGGTGTTAGGCATCCCTCAGAATCTACTAGTGTGGTTCCCGGCCAGACAATTATTGTGAATTGAGGTGCAATTAGTATATAGGCAGATAAGGCTCAAATAAGAGGGGATTTAAACACATAATGGTTTGAAAGTAAGCAAAGTTTGAAAGGACAATTTGAAAGGCTAATTTTAAATAAGGAGTTAAAATGCTAAACAAAAGAAATAAAGAATAAAGGTAGGGGGCCTTAGGTTTATTAAAAATATGGATCACCCCACAAAATATCCGGTAATCACTCCTAATTGAGGGGCTACACGTGATATTATCGCGTGGTTGTCATATCCATATATACCTTTCCACCCCATTAAGGTATTTAAAGTGCAGATTGGTCTCGATTACTTATTGCATGCTATTACCCGTCTCACTCCTATTAGTCCCGGAGGCACTTAAAACTACTAATCCTAAAAAAGGGAGAGATATTAGGCTTATTTGAAGTTTCAAAGGTAAAAAATCTAAGGCGACATACAAAACACATATTGCATATTTTGGGGAGAGAATATAAACAAACAAAGGCTCATGTATACCTCCTTAAAAAAATAAAGCATATAATTAGCATGACTTGCACATACTTTTTAGGTCTGATTAAAAATACCAAAGACGAGGGAGTTCAAATATTGAGGCAGATTGGTTCATTACATAACTCAGATAAGAAGTCCGAATCAGGACTGCCTGCTGGTTGTAATGATTAATAGAAATAGATTAAGTTCATAGTTATTACTCTAAGGCTTGCCTAAGTGTTTAGACGGAATCTTATATGCATGATATCTACTGATTTTAGAAGGTGATGAGACAGTGAGGCTTGAAATGAATTGTTTAAAGCCCAATATACATACCTGTTGAACTTGTTAAGCGAGGGACTTAGATTATTAAAAAAGATACAGAACGTACAAAAATTAAATTAGTTGGTTACAGGTTCTGCAGGTGATAGCATCTACTATTACGGATTTTATATCTATCATTAGATGTGAATGAAAATGGATCAAAATTGCTCGAGGATCCCTATAGGCATGATTTCTATGCAATATTGATTTTTAGACGTGGTATCTAATTGCAGAAACCTTATAGACATGGTATCTACATGCAAATACTTGTTTTAAACCTTATAGACATGGTATCTAAATGCAGAAACTTGTTTTAAACCTTTTAGATATGGTATCTAAATATAGTTTGACTTATGCAGAATTAAAATATTCCTATAGGCATGGCTTCTAGGTGAAGTTTGAATATGCAGAAATTAAAAAAAACACCCTATAGGCATGATTTCTAGGTGAAGTTTGAATATGCAGAGATTTAAAAAACCCTATAGGCATGATTTCTAGGTGAAGTTTGGATACACAGAAGTTAAACAACCTATAGGGATGATTTTTACCCTTGCATGCATAGTTACCCACACTTTTCACTAGCCAGCCCCAAATGTTTATTACAACTTATTATAAACCAGAATAATAAATTACATCAGAAAAGTAGAAAGCAAAGTACAACCAGAGGAAACCTGATTCTTGACTTCCTCTCTAAGTTATGAGATAGACCAACTCAAAGTCCATTGATCCAAAGACTTTCTCCAATTTGACTGTGTCAGAGTTTCCTAAGAGCCTCAATGAGACTTCGGGCAGTGCTCACACTCAAATTGTATCATCAGAATAGGGACAAGTGTAGTGTGGAAATGCCAGCCCTTAAGTGTCCAAGTTCAGAGCGAGCTCAATAGGTCCCAAGACAAGGCTCACAAGAGGGGGG
>MU720909.1:77841-151139 GCA_026770625.1 Nicotiana glauca
TTAAGTCTAAGAGAGATTGCAAGTGAAGAAATAAAGCTTTAAGAACTAAGGAAGTAAAGAAGAGGGAAAGAGGTGCTGGGAAACAGTTACAGATTTAAGGATTTCACACAAAGGGGTTTAAGGATTGGGAACTGCAAAGAGCCTATGTACTTAGGCATTAGTTAATTCTGCGCATGCACAACAACATGGAGTGCTGTTATGCTTACAAAATCAACCAGAATACACAACATATAATGGTAACATAGAGGTTATGATCCCAGGGGAACCAAGTTTGAGTCATAGACAACAATACTTAATATTGTCATGCCTCACACAAACCATTAGTATCAAACACATTAGGGTTGGGGTTTAGGATGCATAATAGATCCAGAACAGGCAGAAGGGAATTACAACATGCTTAGAATAAAGTACTGAATTAAACACAAGCAGTAGGCAGACAAGAAAACAAAAGTACTAAGTAAACATATTGTTGTGATACTGAAATATTAATCAAGACATACCATTTCAAAGAAGCAAAAATGCAGTAAAAGCAGGTAGCCAGACTTTGAAGACGGGCCACAATACAAGTAGCAAGAGAAAATATTTTGAGTATGTGTATGAGTTCAGAAACTAAGAGTTTTCTTGTTAATGAAAGAGCAGGGTATTTATAGTTTGAAAACAGGTGGAAAATAAGGCAAGAGTCATAGTTCAAATTATGGAACTATGTACTAATTAAAATCAAATCAGTACTAAGGACTTCATTTAATTAAGGAGTTAAAATTAAACGGTAATGGGCAGAAAACATTTAAGAAAAGAAATCAAGTAGAGCATCATGTGCAGAATAGATAATTAGGGGTAAATACATAGGGGTTTAATTAAGGGAAGATTCTTTGAAATCCTCGGTTAACCAAACAAGGTAAGAAACAGAAAATTTGCAGAATATGGAGACAATCAGCACATAGTAAATCAATGAGTCAGGGATTTGAGATTACTGATTTGGGGAGAATGACATGGGTTCCCATGAATAAACAAATAAACCAAGTTAAAGACAAGAGAATCAAAAGTCTAAAAGGAAGTTTTCAAATCAATCCAAAAAACAGGAAAATCAGTAAACAAGGAAAGAATCAATTACACAAGTGCAATCAGAATTTCACAAGAAGGTTTGAAATCAGTCTAAAATTGAAGGTCATTTTAGAGAGAAATTTAGCATATAAAAGAGTACACAAACATTAGGAGTGCGAGGTTAAACTATGGCAAAGAGAAGTATCATGCAATAATAATTACAAAGTCCAATAGACAGTGAAACTTGGTAGTCACATAGGTCAATTTAGTAATAGGGAAAAGAGGGCATCAGAAGCATGTAAAAAGGGTCAAGTAAAAAGACCTTTCTGAAAAACATATAGTCTAGTTTTAGTGATTGTAGGAAACCTAGTCACTTAGAGAAATAGAAGTTGAAACAAAAAGGACTTTGAATCCAGTCGAGCAAATTCAAATAGATGAAGCAGTTCAGAGGCTCGAATAGGTCCAAAGAAATTAGGGTTTTGAAACCAGTCAAATTCAGGGATGATGAACAAGCAAATCACACAACACATAGTCTTAGAACTCGAATGAACCCAAAGTTTTAGGGTTTTCACCATCAATCGAGTCTAGAGATGAAAAATAAATAATCGAACAAATACGAACACGAAAATATATTCAGAAACCTCAAAAGAAACTAAGACTCTTGCCATGCAAAATCCAGTAAAAGAACGACATAAGGAAACATAGTAGAACATGTCAAAAATCAGAGAAAGCTTAGAAATGACTTAACAAAACCTAAATCAGAAAAGATAAAGGTGTTTTGAAGGCAAAGTTTTGGGAGAAACCTTCAGAAAATGTTTAGAAGTTTTGGAGCAAACACATATCTAAATGGATCTAAAAGAAATCGGAAGAACCTCAAAGGTTAGGGTTTCAGATGAAACCTAGATGGTGAGAAAGGCTTGGAAAATCATCGATCTAAGTAGGAGAGGTCACGAATCAGGCTTGAATACCCATGGCTGGCCGGAGCAAAGTCAAAGGTGACTGGAGAGAGCCATAGAACTGAAAACAACCAAGGTCTGAACCAAACTTTCCCAGGATTCAGCCTTGAAACCGTGATAATCAGGCATATAGAAGCCAAAAGAGGTAGATACAGGCTTCCAATGGCTTTGGAAGCCATTGATTTGGGAGATTTTAAGTGGTAGTTGAGGGTGTCGGCTAGGGTTTGAGAGAGAGTTGAGAGGGAATTGGGATTCAGAGGCGGCTAGATGAGAGAAATGATAGGGTTTGGGGTTGTTTGGGATTAATTATGGAAAGGGGGTTTGGTGGTCGTTGATTATTTTGATCAACGACCTGGATTGATCGGGTACGTGGAGCGGTTTAACGGGGTTGGGTTTGGGTCGGTTCATTTGGGGATTGGGTCAGGGTAATTGGGAATTGGGGTTCAATTCAGGCCACAATTGAAACAAAATTGGGCTATATTTTAAATAGCCACATTTCACTTATTCATTTTAAAAATTAGTAAAGTAATTTCTGGAAATAAATTAAAGGTACTAAAATAATTAATAATACATAATTATCAAATTAAAAATATTGGACCTAATTTTTATATGCATAAACGTAATTAAATCTAGAAGAGGCTAATATTGTAATTATATGCAATTTAGCCTTAAAAATACTAAATAATTTTGTAAAAAATATACAAAAATTATATTATCTATGTTTTAGTGTAAATATAAGAGTCCAATAAAATGAATCACTAAAATGATAATTTTGGGAATAATTATTGGGCTTTTCTGGATAAAATAGGGAAATAAATTGATTAAGAAATCTTTTAAAAATTAAGAAAAAATAATAAAACGTTTTGACATACTTATATATGCATGAATATGCTATTTTGGAAGTATTTTGCATATTAAAAATATATAAGGACAAATTGGGTATCAATAATTGCCTCTCTTTACCAGGGAAGGATGAAAGAGTTGTCGGGTAAAGATATGGTGGCCAATTTTGACCTGGAGAAATGGTTTGAAGAGGTTTGGCTGTGCTCTGGCTTTTGAGCTGCCTACGTATCCATGGTATTACTGGAATCCGGCCATATGTAGTTCAGGATCCATCGGCGGAATATGCCGATGGAGACTTCTCAAGAACGGACGCGATATTTAGGACGGGGTGAATGGTTAAGGTCTGATAGGGCTGCGAGAACTGGAGCAGGATCGATCCTACTGAGATGGCCGTTGCTCACCGGTTTACCTGCAAATAAGCAATACAAGCATATATTGTGCGTAAATTTAAAAGTGATGCAAATTTCCGTCGGACCATGAATGTTGTCTTTGGATGGTTAGGATGACTTCCTTAGACCATGATGTCCTAGGCCATGAAGCGTATTATAATAATGGATTCACAGGCCATGAAATGATGCTCTCGGGCTATGAGAATGATGCTTCCAAACCATGATGCCTTTGAATAATGATATGCAAAAGATTAAAGGGATCCTCATGCCATGGCATGGTTTTCTCGGTCTATGCAAATGGTGCCTCCGAAAAATGACGCCCTCGAATAATTTGGCGATCTTTCAGCCCATGAAATGCAATAAAGTGGCGATCTTTCGGCCATGCAAACATAAATAAGGTGGCGATCTTTCAGCCATGCAAATGTAAATAAGGTGGCAATCTTTCAACCGTGCAGACGTAGATAGAGACATTGTTTAGTCTCGGAAGGCAGAATGGTAGCCTTATGCAATGTAGAAAAATGCAAATGGAGACAGTGTTTAGTCTCGGAAGGTAGAATGATAGCCTTATGCAATGCAGAAAAATGTAGATGGAGACAGTGTTTAGTCTCGGAAGGCAGAATAGTAGCCTTATGCAATGCAAAAAAAATGTAGATGGATACAGTGTTTAGTCTCGAAAGGCAGAATGGTAGCCTTATGTAATGAAAAAAAAATGCAGATGGAGACAGTGTTTAGTCTCGGGTGGAAGAAAGGTAGCCTTATGCAATGCAGGAAAAATGCATATTAAGATAATGTTTAGTCTCGGAAGGCAGAATGGTAGCCTTATCCAGTGTAGAATTGAAATAAAATAGCAAACGGTAATAGAGTTTTCTTAGCTGATAGCAAGTTGTGATATTGTGACTGCTGGACACATTGTGATATAGGGAATATCACCGGCATTCGTGGATAGAAAATGCGGGTAAGTGCAACATTTCTGAGAGTTGTGTTCCTGAACAATGTTTGTCTCCTGAGTGTATAGTATGTTAGATTCTTTCGCAATCCAAGTGTCCGCATCCAAAGAAAAATCGCGAGTTTTGTATAGGGGGAGGTTAGTTCGCATCCCCGCTGGCTATGCTTGACCTGCTCGACTTTGATCTGGTGATACTATGCGTATTATTGGGGTAGCATTGCTAAACGAAGCAATTTTAGCAATAAATATGCATGAATTTGTAAAAAAGATATGACATAAGTATACAATTAAGAAACAACTTTTAGATGAACCAACGACTGTGACGTGGCTCAAGACATTACGGCCTCTCTCGCTACGGAATTTTGAGGGTCCTCCTCAAAATTCTACCCCAGTTTACTGGGTTGAAGCTTCCGACTACTGCTGGTGATGATCGGTTGAAATTACTTCGAAATTTTGAGGGCCCTCCTAAAAATTCTACCCCATTTTTCGATTGCGGGGGGAAATGAAATTTTATTGAATTGCGACCGAACCTATAGGGCTACCTATGTATCCCCTCTTAAACGGGAATCAGGTCAGACATAGTTTAGTTTACATCATATAGGAAATCATAACGATTACACGTAGTAACGCTTGACTGCATCTGAGTTGATTGGTTTTGGCCAAACTTCTCCGTCCATTTCGACAAGTATAAGGGCTCCTCCTGTCAGAACCCGGTGAACCATGTATGGACCCTGCCAGTTAGGGGAAAACTTCCCTTTGGCTTCATCTTGATGCGGGAAAATTTTCTTTAACACCAGCTTCCCTAGCCTGAACTGTCTCGACTTGACTCTTTTGTTGAAGGCTCTGGACATTCTGTTCTGATAAAGTTGACTATGACAAACTGCATTCATTCTTTTTCCATCTATAAGAGCCATCTGCTCGTAACGACTCTTTACCTATTCTGCATCCTCGAGCTCAGCTTACTATATGGTTCTTAAGGAAGGAATTTCTACTTCGGTAGGAATGACGGCTTCCGTACCATAAAGCAGCATATAGGGGGTTGCCCCAGTTGATGTGCGGACTGTGGTGCGATATCCCAACAGAGCAAATGATAACTTTTCGTGCCATTGCTTATGCTTCTCTACCATTTTCCTCAATATCTTCTTGATGTTCTTGTTAGCGGCTTCTACAACTCTGTTCATTTGAGGCCTGTAGGCTGTAGAATTCTTGTGTCTGATATTGAAGGTTTCACATATGGCTCTCATCAAGTCGCTGTTAAGGTTGGAACCGTTATCAGTGATGATTGATTCAGGAATCCCAGATCGATAGACAATACGGTCGCGAATAATGTCTTCCATGACTTTCTTAGTTACTGCTCTGTAAGATGCTGCTTCGACCCACTTGGTGAAATAGTCGGTTGCTACCAGGATAAATCTGTGTCCATTGGAAGCGGCAGGCTCGATTGGTCCAATGACATTCATTCCCCAGGCGGCGAAAGGACATGGTGAGCTTGTTGCATTAAGCTTATTTGGAGGTACCTTTATCATGTCTGCATGTATCTGACAATGAGGGCATTTTCGGACATACTGGATGCCCGTCTCCATAGTCATCCAAAAGTAACCAGCCCGAAGTATCTTCTTGGCTAAGACAAAACTATTCATATGTGGACCGCAGGTCCCAGTGTGGACTTCCTTTAGTAGCTTGGATGCTTCCCTTGCGTCGACACACCTTAATAATCCCAAATCAGGAGTCCTCCTATATAAGACTCCTCCGCTATGAAAGAAGTTGTCGGATAACCTCCGAAGTGTGCACTTCTGAATAGGGTTTGGGAGCTCTGGGTATTCTCCCTTTTCTAAATATTCCTTGATATCATGAAACCAAGGCTTTCCGTCTGCCTCTTCTTCAACATGGGCACAATAAGCTGCCTGATCGTGGATCTTTACTGGAATGGGATCAATTAAGTTTTTATCTAGATGTTCTATCATGGATGACAGGGTAGCCAATGCATCGGTAAATTCATTCTGGATTCTGGGAACATGCCAGAATTCTGTCTTTGTGAACCTCTTTCTCAACTCTTGTACGTGATGCAGATACAAGAGTATCTTAGAATTCTTGGTTACCCATTCTTCTTGGACATGGTGTATGAGTAAGTCTGAATCTCTAATTAGTAGCAAATCTTGAACATTCATGTTAATGGCCATCTTGAGCCCTAGGATGCAGGCTTCATACTCGGCCATATTGTTGGTGCACAGGAACATGAGTTTGGCAGACACAAGATAATGCTGACCGGTTTCTAATACTAGGACTTCTCCTATGTCAACTCCTTTGAAATTTGTTGCGCCGTCAAAAAACATTCTCTAGCCATCATAGGATTCTGCAATGTCTTCTCCTATGAATGATACTTCTTCGTCAGGAAAATACATTTTTAAGGGTTCGTATTCTCCATCTACAGGGTTTTTTCGCAAGGTGATATGCTAGTGCCTGTCCCTTGATTGCCTTCTGAGTCACGTAGACAATGTCGAACTCACTCAATAGGATTTTCCACTTGGCCAGCTTGCCGGTGGGCATGGACTTATGAAATATGTACTTCAAAGGATCCATCCTTGATATAAGATATGTAGTATAGGCACAGAAGTAATGCGTCAGCTTCTGAGCTACCCAAGTCAAAGCACAACAGGTGCGTTCTAACTGAGAATACCGGGCCTCGTACGGGGTGAACTTCTTAATGAGGTAATAGATGGCCTGCTCTTTCCTCCCTATTTTGTCATGCTGCCTCAGCACACAAATAAAAGCTCCATCCAATACTGCAAGGTAGAGTAATAAAGGTCTACCCAGCACGGGCGGGACCAAAATTGGTAGTGCTAACAAGTATTCCTTGATTCTGTCAAAAGCTTTTTGGCAGTCATCAGTCTATTTGGTAGCGGCATCATTATTTAGCATCTTAAAGATTGGCTTACAGATAACTATAGACTGTGTATGAACCGACTAATGTAGTTGAGTCTCCCCAAGAAACTCATCACGTCCTTCTTATCCTTTGGCGGTGGCAATTCTTGAATAGCTTTGACCTTTGATGGATCCAGTTCCATTCCTCGGTGACTCACAATAAACCCAAGTAATTTTCCAGCGGGAACCCCAAATGCACACTTTGCGGGATTCAGTTTCAGGTTGTACCTTTGCAATCTATTGAAAAACTTTCACAAATCTCCATGTGATCAGTGTCCTTCTTGGACTTAATGATAACATCATGTACATACACCTAGATCTCCTTGTGTATCATATCATGAAAAATGGTAGTCATAGCCCTCATGTAGGTGGCCCCTGCATTCTTTAACCTAAACGGCATCATCTTGTAGCAGTACATTCCCTACAGTGTAATGAAAGCTATTTTCTCAGCATCTTCTTCATCCATCTAAATCTGATGGTCACCAGCAAAACAATCCATGAACGATTGCAATTCGTGCTTGGTGTAATTATTGATCAGGATGTGTATGTTTGGTAAGGTGAAGTCATCTTTCAGACTAGCCCAGTTGAGATCCCGATAGTCGACACAAACTCTAACCTTCCTGTCCTTCTTTGGTAGCACAATGTTGGCTAACTATGTCAGATATTCTACTACCCTGAGAACCTTAGCTTTGACCTGCTTAGTGACTTCTTCCTTGATTTTCAAACTCATATCAGGTTTGAACTTTCTGAGCTTTTTCTTTACCGGCAGACATGTTGGATCAGTTGGCAGTTTGTGGGCCACAATAGATGTGCTCAGGCCCGTCATGTTGTCATACGACTAGGCGAATATGTCCTCATATTCCTTTAGAAATTCTGTGTATTCCTTCTTTTTTGATGGTGATAAGTGGACGCTGATTCACATTTGTTTGACATTTTCTGTATCTCCCGGGTTAACAACCTCAGTCTCGTCCAGGTTGGACTTTGGTCTATTTTCAAAATTCTCAACTTCCTTAACAATCCCCTTCGGTATGTCATCTTCTTATGAATCTATGTCCGTCTGTTGCATTGTCTCATTGCATGTCACAGTCATCAGTTCATCAAGATAAGTAATAGTAATGTAGTAAAAATAAAAGATAGTGCATGATGCTTATTCAGCCTTGCTACCCCGAGGCTTATCGGGCTCTGGTGGTTCTGATGGTCTAGTTATTGAGGCGTGCTCTTTTGCTTACAGTTTGTATGGAAAAGCCTTCTTCCCCCTCCTCCTCGAGAATGACGCAACAATCCATATCATCATCTTCTAGGAACAAATTCTTTACCACTGCCAGTACTTCTTCTTCCTCTGACCCATAGATAATATCGGCCGGTTGGAAAGTCTGTTCCAAGCGTGGTATTGGCTATTCTAGTGGATAGTAGGGACCACGCCATGGTGGCGACCAGTTATTGAATTCTTCCTAGGTATACTCATATACCAGACCGAAGGTGGTGCCATGTTTCTTGAGTTTTATAGGCTTAGTGATTCCTTGGAGGTTCTTGCCAAGCCCCTTACCCGGTTAGTACCTACTCCAATTCAATATGCTCTCAATTTTGTTGTCCCACCATTTGTCCTTGTCAACGACGTTGACTCGCTCGATGTGGGGATAGGTCTCCCCACCTAACTTTCTTCTGCCTCCGACTGATGGAATGGTCTAGCGACTATATATAGGATTGCTACCATCGCCATGAATGATCACCTCCTGGTGATTCCACTCAAATTTTACCGCCTGATGTAGTGTTAATGCTACGGCCCAAACAACATGAATCCAGAGTCATCCTAACAGCAGATTGTAAGATGCCGGCACGTCTATTACTTGAAAATCAACATCGAACCAAGTAGGTCCCATTTGCAAACACAAATTAATTTCCCCAATGGTGGACCTTTAGGAGCTGTCGAAAGCTTTCACGTTGATGGCCCCATACTTTATCTCGTGCAGTCCCTTACCTAACGTCTTGAATACTACCAACGGACAAATGTTGAGGCTGGATCCCCCATCAATCAGGATTGTGGTGATAAAATAATCTTTGCATTGCACGGTGATGTACAATGCCTTATTGTGACTCAACCCTTCTGGTGGCAGCTCATCTTCATGAAAGTGATCTTGTGACTTTCCAATACATGTCTTACCATGTTAGCCATCTCTCCACCGGTGATGTTTCTTGGCACATATGCTTCACTCAGCACCCTTAACAGGGTATTCTTGTGTGCATCAGAATTTTGTAGCAAAGCAAGGATAGAAATTTGCGCCGATGTTTTGTTTAGCTGGTTGATGACCGAGTATTCCTTGGCCTGTATTTTTCTCCAAAGATTTTCTGGCCCGGTCTCGATGATGGTTGGCCGGCTAGAAGCTTGCTTACTCAATTCAGCTAGATGTTCCGGGGTATAAACTCTACCAGTTCTCGTCATACCCTGTGCCGCAATAGCCTCTCCGAACATAACCTTGCCTTTCCTTCTTGCCTTGGCTGTGTAGTCCTATGGTATAGCCTTTGTATGGAATGGTGTCATGGCTGACATTGCCACTGGAGTTGGCGTGTCTATCTTTACTCCGAACGGAGCATGCCCCTTGTGCGGTAAAACTGCAACTTTGAATGGTGTAGGTGCCTTTGTTGGAGATACGAATTCGACCTCAATTGGTGCTGGCGTCTTTGCAGATGATGGTGGTTCAAACTCAAGTGGCATGGACACGGAGGCCTTCAGTCAAAGTTTGGCTGAGGTCTGGGGAAGTTTTGGATTGCAGGAAGGGATTAATAGTGGGCTGGTCGAGTATTGTAGGTTGGTAAACATGTGCGGGTTGGGAATATCTGTAGGCTGGTATTTGGGTGTGGAGGTGATTGATAAGTGGGTGGTGGAGTTTGGTAAGAGGGTGAGGGTGTTTGGTAGTTTGGAGTAGGCTGATATGTGAATGGAGGCATTGGGTAAGTTTGGTATTTAATAGGAGATTTGGTTCTCTATGCAACCATTACGGCTCCTACGTCCCTTTTCTTGGACACACCACAAGACTGTACGGCCTTATTTGTAGCTTGCAAGGCCTCGAAGTTCGTAACCATACCACTTTTTGTGCCCTCTTTGATTCTTTCTCCCAGCTTGATAATGTCAGAACATTTGTGGCCCTCGATCATCATCAGCCTTTCATAATACGGTGGCTCTTTAGCCCGGACGAAGAATTTGTTCATTTGTTCTTCTTCTAAGGCAGGTCTAACCTTATCAGCTTCGGACCTCCAGTGAGTAGCATACTCGCGGAATATTTCCATGGGCTTCTTCTTTAGATTTTAAATATAGAAGACATCTGGCGCATTCTCTGTGTTGAACCTGAACCTGTCTATAAAGTCAGACGCCATGCTTACCCACTTCGACCATTTCTTTGGACCTTGGCTAATCCCTTCAAGCTCCTCATGAAAAGCTTTTTGCCGATTTTCTCGTCTTTTCCTACTCCAACCAGCTTATCACAGTATGTTCTCAAATGGACCCTTGGATCCCCTTTACCTTTAAATATCTCGAACTTAGGAGGTTTGTCCCCTCGGGAAGTTCGACATCGGGCTGTGTGCAAAGTTCTTCGTAGTTCAGCCCTTCAATTCCCCTACTTCCTTCAACACCTTGAATTCGGCTAGTCAATTTCTTAAGTTCTTCGGCCAGGTTTCTGATGAGCAAGTTTTTATCATCAAGCTCGGGTGTGTTTGAGATGGGTTGGGTTGAGTGTGGCATAGTCTCCATATAGGTGGGGGTGTTATGGTGGGTGTGGCAGTGGTCATTTGTGAAGTTTTGAGGTTCTGGGATAAGCATCGGGGTATTGTTGGAAGTATGGCAGGTGTTGCAGTGGAGGTTAGGAGCGGGATGGTTCTGTTGCTTTGGGATGTTCCGTGGAGGTGTAGGGTTCTGAGCATTTGGGAAATTGATATCTAGAGTAGTGAGGGAAAATGACAGATTTGCTAGATTCCGAACCTGATCAAGTTCTTTTTGGAATTTCAGCAGCTTTTGTTCCTGTTGGGATGCATTTTCCTTGGGAACCAGAGTACCATGACCGTGAGTGACCTCTACCTGGTTCAGTTGAGTTCTCTTTTCTGGCGTTGTTCAAATCTTCCATCTCCCCTTTGTTCTTATTTTTGATAGGACTAGGAGGAGGAGTGGGTAGAGGGCCCCTGGATCTCGTGGAATAAGATGATGTTGCCAGAGTGCACGAACTAACCTTTGGGGAGGGGAATAAATAAACAAAAAGTAAAAACAAAAAAGGTAACAAGTTAGTGAGGATCATAAAAAGATGTTGCAATATTTAAACCCATAGTCTAGGAATGTAAAGCGTGTCCTAATTTGGGGACCTCTTTGTGCCCGAGATAGGCCTAGCGACAAGTTGATTTGGAGAACTTGGAATGCTAAATGCCTTATTTTATTGATAAAAAGTAGACGAATCCCAAATCTACACTAAATAACAGGAAATAAAAGCCACTAATGGCCATTGCCCTTATTACATTTTATAAAAAGAAGAAAATGCCTATCTATTTGGTCCCAGAAGGACTTTCCCTAGGTTGAATGCTATCGTTGATCAAATCCTCCTACTCGCATAGGTTCACCAATAAAAATACCTTTGCCAGGTGTTCTCCTTCGTTTCCCTCAGAGTTCTGGCAGTCAGTGACTCTCTTCCTCACTTTTCCTTCCAATTCCAGCAGACTGTATTCCAGATATTCCAACTTTTCGCTAGCTTTGGTGGCTCTCTCTTTCCACTCAATGATTTGGTCATTTGATGGAAGACTCCTCCAGCAGTCTAGCAAGAGTGGGGGTGTGCTAATCATACCAAAACTGGGGACCTCGTACCTCATTATTTCTGCAAGACAAAAGGGTTAGGCCCTTCCCCCCACCAGACTCGACTATTTAATATCAACAATTGGCATAAAAGCATTTCGTTCTTCAAATGAATGCACAAAACGTGGTAGCGTCAGTTTGGGTTTAGGGAAACCCAGTGGACTTTGGACAAGGCCATCTTAAGGAGTCATTATGCGGACAACATAACTGACTCGGCTAGGTTTGACCATGATGCATGCACAATTTAAATGGAGTAAGGTTTCTATGAGGTTTTAGACTGGTACCCTTAAGCGGACAACTGAAGGAGGAAGGCTCAGACCTGTAACGGCACCACCGATTGACTAGTTTTACAGCAAATATGCCTTTTCGAATTTAGGGGGTAATGATATAGGAAGAGCACAACAACTCATTGTAAGCGTTGCTATAGTATTTATTTGACACGAGTGAAATATGATGTTGAGCATAATTATGCAATAATTAGAGACATGTTGTCACGTATTTGCATATTAAGAAAGCAGTAAATACAACAGTTTTCATAATTTAAAGCAGTAGTAAAGGAAAGCAAAAAGGAAAGAAACAAAAGACAAGCCAGTTTTGCAATCAAAAAGGAAATTGAATGATAAAAAGAAATAAACAAATAATTGCACCTAAAGAAGCATAAATTTACAATTATAGTCTGAAATGGTAAAAGCCTAAAAATCTCCAACAGAGTCGCCATGCTGTCGTGCCCCTTTTTTCTCGCGAAATCGGGTTTACAGCATTTGGAGGGACAACTCATTCCTTTTAGGAGCTGGGTTTTGCATTTGAAGAGTCGCCACCTAATGATTAGGGTGCATTAGGACACCAAAACAGTTCGATTTGAATAACCAGAGATAGGGTAAGAGCTTGAAATTATTCTAAGGGGAAGGTGTTAGATACCCCTCAGAATCCACTAGTGTGGTTCCCGGCCAGATAATGATTGTGAATTGAGGTATAATTACCATATAGGCAGATAAGGCTCAAATAAGAGGGGATTTCAATACATAATGATTTGAATGTAAGAAAAGTTTTAAAGGAAAATTAGAAAGGCTAATTTTAAATAAGGAGTAAAAATGCTAAAGAAGAGAAATAAAGAATAAAGGGAGGGGGTCCTAGGTTTATTAAAAATACGGATCACCTCACACAATGTCCGGTAATCACTCCTCAATGAGGGGCTACACGTGACATTATCGTGTGGTCATCATATCCATATCTACCCTTCCCAACCCGTTAAGGTATTTCAAGCATGGATTGGTCTCGGTTACTTATTGCATGCTATTACCCATCCCAATCCTATCAGTCTCGGAGGCACTTAGGACTACTAATCCTAAAAAAGGGAGGTATATTAGGCTTATTTGAAGTTTAAAAGGTAAAAACTCTAAGGAGACATACAAAACACATATTGCATATTTTGGGGAGAGCATATAAACATACAAAGGCTCATATATACCTCCTTAAACAAATAAAACATATAATTAGCATGACTTGCACATGCTTTTTAGGTCTGATTAAAAATACCAAAGATGAGGGAGTTTAAATCCCGAATTTCATCAGTTCCAGGCTCAAGTGCCTGTTCATCCATCTTCATTCCAAACAAAGGCGAACATCTCCATTGAGGCTGATTAGTTCATTACATAAATCAGATAAGAAGTCCGAATCAGGCCTGCCTGCTGGTTGTAATGATTAACAAAAATAGATTAAGGTCACAGTTATTACTCTAAGGCTTGCCTAAGTGTTTAGACGGAATCTTATAGGCATGATATCTACTGATTTTAGAAGCTGATGAGATAGTGAGGCTCAAAATGAATTGTTTAAAGTCCTATATGCATACCTGTTGAACTTGTTAAGCGAGGGACTTAGATTATTAAAAGAGATACAGAACGTACAAAAATTAAATAAGTTGGTTACAGGTTCTGTAGGTGATAGCATCTACTATTACTGATTTTATATCTATCATTGAATGTGAATGAAAACAGATTAGAATTGCTCGAAGATCCCTATAGGCATGATTTTTATGCATTACCGATTTTTAGACATGGTATCCAATTGCAGAAACCTTATAGACATGGTATCTAAATGCAGATACTTGTTTTAAACCTTATAGACATGGTATCGAAATGCAGAAACTTGGGTTAAATCTTATAGACATGGTATCTAAATGCAGTTTGAATTATGCAAAATTAAAATATTCCTATAGGCATGGCTTCTAGGTGAAGTTTGAATATGCAGAAATTAAAAAAACACCCTATAGGCATGATTTCTAGGTGAAGTTTGAATATACAGAAATTAAAAACACCCTATAGGCATGATTTGAAGTTTGAATATGCAGAAATTAAAACACCCTATAGGCATGTTTTCTTGGTGAAGTTTGGATACACAGAAGTTAAACAACCTATAAGCATGATTTCTACCCTTGCATGCACAGTTACCCACCCTTTTCACTAGCCAGCCCCAAATGTTTGTTACAACTTACTACAAACCAGAATAATAAATTACATCCGAAAAGTAGAAAGCAAAGTACAACCAGAGGAAGCCCGATTCTTGACTACCTCTTTGAGTTATGAGATAGACCAACTCAAAGTCCATTGATTTAAAGCCTTTCTCTAATTTGAGTGTGTCAGAGTTCCCTAAGAGCCTTAATGGGACTCCGGGCAGTGCTCATACCCAAATTGTTTCATCAGAATAGGGACAAGTGCAGTGTGGAAATGCCAGCCCTCAAGTGTCCAAGTTCAGAGGGAGCTCAATAGGTCCCAAGGCAAGGCTCACAAGGGGGGGGGGGGCAAAACTTAAGTCTAAGAGAGATTTCAAGTGAAGTAACAGAGCTTTAAGAATTAAGGAAGTGCAGAAGAGGGAAAGAGGTTCTGGGAAACAGTTACATAGTGAAGGATTTCACACAAAGGGGCTCAGGAATTGGGAACTGCAAAGAGCCTATGTACTTAGTCATTAGTCAATTCTGGGCATGCACAGCAACATGGAGTGCTGTTATGCTTACAAAATCAACCAGAATACGCAACATATAATGGTAACATAGAGTTTGTGATTCCAGGGGAACCAAGTTTGAGTCATAGACAACAATACTTAATATTGTCATGCCTCAAACAAACCATTAGTATCAAACACATTAGGGTTGGGGTTTAGGATGTATAATATATTCAGAACAGGCAGAAGGGAATTACAACATGCTTGGAATAAAGTACTGAATTAAACACAAGCAGTAGGCAGACAAGAATACAAAAGTATTAAGTAAACATACCGTTGTGATGCTAAAATCTTAATCAAGACATACCAGTTCAAAGAAGCAAAAAATGCAGTAAAAGTAGGTAGCTGGACTTTGAAGACAGGCCACCGTACAAGTAGCAAGAGAGAATATTTTGAGTATGAGTGTGAGTTCAGAAACTAAGAGTGTTCGTGTGTGCTCGTGTTAATGAAAGATAAGGGTATTTATAGTTTGAAAACAGGTGGAAAATAAGGCAAGAGTCATAGTTCAACAACAATTATGGAACTATGTATTAATTAAAATCAAATCACTACTAAGGACTTCCTTTAATTAAGGAGTAAAAATCAAACGGTAATGGGTAGAAAAGATTTAAGGAAAGAAATCAAGTAGAGCATCATTTGCAGAATAGAAAATTAGGGGTAAGTACATAGGGGTTTAATTAAGGGAAGAATCTTTGAAATACTCGGTTATCCAATTAAGGTAAGAAACACAATAAATTTGCAGAATATGGGGACAATCAGCACACAGTAAATCAAGGAGTTAGGGATTCGAGATTACTGATTTGGGGAGAATAACATGGGTTCCCATGAATAAACAAATAAACCAAGATAAAGACCAGAGAATCAAAAGTCTAAAGGGAAATTTTCAAATCAATCCAAGAAACAGGGAAATCAGTAAACAAGGAAAGAGTCAATCAACAAGTGCAATCAGAATTTCACAAGGAGGTTTGAAATCAGTCCAAAATTGAAGGTCATTTTAGAGGGAAATTTAGCATATAAAAGAGTACATAAACATTAAGCGTGCGAGTTTAAACTATGGCAAAGAGAAGCAACATACAATAATAATTTCAAAGTCTAGTAGATAGTGAAACATGATAGTCACATAGGTCAATTTAGTAATAGGGAAAAGAGTGCATTAGAAGCACGCAAAAATGGTCAAGTGAAATGACCTTTCTGAAAAGAAATATAGTCTAGTTTGAGTGATTGCAGGAAACCAAATCACATAGAGAAACATAAGTTGAAACAAAAAGGACTTTGAATCCAATCGAGCAACTTCAAATAGATGAAGCAGTTTTAGTGGCTCGAATAGGTCCAATGAAATTAGGGTTTTGAAACCAGTCAAATTTAGGGATGATGAACAAGCAATCACACAACACATAGTCTCAGAACTCGAATGAACCCGAAGTTTTAGGGTTTTCACCATCAATCGAGTCTAGAGATGAAAAACAAATGATCGAACAAATACTAACGGAAAAATATATTCAGAAACCTCAAAAGAAACTAAGACTTGTCATGCAAACTCCAGTAAATGAACGACATAAGTAAACACAGTAGAACATGTCAAAAATTAGAGAAATCTTAGAAATTACTTAACAAAACCTAAATCGAAAAAGATAAAGCAGTTTTGAAGGCAATGTTTTGGAAGAAACCTTGAGAAAACATTTAGAAGTTTTAGAGCAAACACAGATCTAAACAGATCTAAAAGAAATCGGAAAAACCTCAAAGGTTAGGATTTCAGACGAAACCCAGACGGTGAGAAAGGCTTGGGAAATCATCGATCTATGTAGGATAAGTCAAGAATCAGGCTTGAATAGCCATGGCTGGTCGGAGAAAAGTCAAAGGTTATCGGAGACAGCCATAGAACTGAAAATAACCAAGGTCTGGACCAAACTTTCCCAGGATTCAGCCTTGATACCGTGATAATCGGGCATATAGAGGCCAAATGGGTGGTAGATACAAGCCTCCAATTGCTTTGGAAGCTATTGATTTGGGCGATTTTAGGTGGTGGTTGAGGGTGGAGGCTAGGGTTTGAGAGAGAGTTTGAGAGGGAATTGGGATTCGAAGGCAGCTGAATGAGAGAAATGATAGGGTTTAGGGTTTTTTTAGGATTAATTATGGAAAGGGGGTTTGGTGGCCGTTGATCATTTTGATCAACGATGTGGATTGATTGGGTACGTGGAGCGATTTAACGGGGTTGGGTTTGGGTTAGTTGAGATGGGGATTTGGTTAGGGTAATTGTTTTTAAAATTGGGGTTCAATTCAGGCCACAATTGAAATAAAATTGGGCTACATTTTAAATAGGTAGGCAGTTCAGAGGGGCCCAACTCTGGGCGGACAAGTGGTGGAGACTTAGATTGATCTTGCCGACACTGCGATCGTGATTGATTCTCCTTAGTTAATGAACCTACCATCTCGGGGAGTGCAGGATGCCCCGTAAGAAGAGCCCCCCGATGCAGGGATACCATTCGAAAGGAGAGATTTGCCCAAGACACTGCCAACCGTTCTCGGAGGAATTCCTGAGGTCGATGCTTCACTCATTTTTGGAGAAATGGGCAGACTTTGCGAGCGGGTATTTTTTGCTAACTCTGTCTGCTGCTCTGGGCTGCTTCTGATCTTTGTTTTTCTAACTTATCTTTTTTGTGGCCTCAGGCCAAGGCGCTTTATAGCCAGGTTTTCACCCGATACCAGGATGAGATGACCCATCGTGAGCGTGAGAAAGCCTATGTTACCGAGCAGGTTACTCAGCCCCCATTTACTATTATCTGAATTTTGTTAGATTCCAGTGCTTTAATATCTTGGACCTGCTTCATATAATTTGGAAAGGAAGGTGCCTTACTGAGGGAGGAGCTCCGGGAGAGAGATGCCGTGGTTCCCGAGCTTAGATGGTACGTAGGGGAGATAACTTCTGATAGGGACACCTTCCAGGGGAAGGTGACCTCAGTTGGGCGTCATCTCCAGGATACGAAGGAGGACAGTGACAAGTACAGAGGTTTCCATTCCGAGCTGGTAGCTGTACTATCTAGGATCAAAGCCGAAGCTGAGGCGCTTGTATCTTTGCATGGGGAGGAAGCTATTTCTACAAACGCTCGTGTTGAGAGGGCGTCTGGGGAGGCCAGTCCAAAACTAACTCGAGCTGTGGCTCGTGCTTGGTTGGAACCTCGAAAGCAGACCTTTGGAGGTGTGCTAGGCGGCGGCTTAGGTGGTGCTAAAAAATATGGTGGATTCCTAGAAATGGTAGATGCCATTGAGAAAGGGCCGCTGGAGGACTCGTAGTTATCAGGGGCAACCCTTGGTGGAGCTATTGGGAATGTAGGCCCGACAATGGATTAGGATCGTTTCCATTTCCCTTTTCGTATATAGTATTTTCATACTTGCATATGTATAAAAGGAAACTTTGTGGCTTTGCTTCTTCTACTTCCCCTTCTGTCTTGAATTCAGCTAGGTGATCTGGTTTCGGAGTTGGAAAGAGTCCTTAGATTCGTCATACGGCCTTGGGGCTCATTCGGCAGGCCTGGGGGCTCTTAAACGCTCGGTCGATGTGACCTTTAGTGTAAGTTGGCGTTAGAGCTCTTATGCTTTTTCTCAACTGTATTGGGTTTAGTCTTCGAGTCGGGCTTCGACTCGAGCTCATTCGACCCTCAAGTTTTTGTGTTTGCAGGGACAGGTAATAATGTCTCTTATGCCTTCAATCAGAGAGATCTTTTGTGTGCGTGGCCCTGAGGCTTGTTAGGATGGTGACAATGGCTCTTACGCCTTGCCCTTAGGCATGTGCAGTTGACTATTTTGGGTCCTATCTCCGAATCGGGTTACGAATCGAGCGCATTTGACCCTCAAGTTTTCAGATGAGCTGGTGATGATGGCTCTTATGCTTTGGGACGATGCGGCCTTTTATGTAAGCTAGCGACAATGGCTCTTATGCTTCTATGCGGCCTTTATTGTAAGCTGGCGATAATGGATTTTACGCTTTGGGTCGAAACGACCTTTTATGTAAGCTGGCGACAATAGCTCTTACGCTTTGCCGTTAGGCATATGTAGGCTTTATTTTCCTCTCGTTAAGAACTTTTGCAATGATTTTTCCTGACCCGTCATTGGTTTGGGAAGAACCTCGATTTCAAGTCATTTGCGGCGATGTTCGAGCACCTTGGAAGGTTTTCCTCGTAGGCTGAGTAGCTCAAAGCCTTGTGATTTGGAGTTGACATGGTCAAAGCTATTTTGCCTATCAAGTGTAGCTTGTTTAACTGGTTCTTTTCGAAGTAGATTTGAAGTAATAGCCTATGATTTTATAGCAACAGTGGGGCATCCCCGGGTCGCGTTATTTCGGCTGGTCTAGCTGTATGACCATAATCATTTATGTTTGGCCGGAACCATTTTTGGTCTCGAGTATGGTCGTTTAGGCGTCTATATCGAGGGTATGCCTTTTTAGGGGTCTTACAAATTCGATATATAGCCTAAACTTCGGGATCGAGTTTATTCTTGTAGTAAGGTCTTACAAAATTTTCATGCCTCTGAGATCTTACAATTTGTTGATACTTGGTAAAAGTATGATTCATGCCTTGCTTGAGGTCTTACAGTTTGTCGATACTTGGTACAAGTATGATTCATGCCTTGCTTGAACTTTTACAGTTTTTGTTGTTGCCTTATATAGGTATTACGAGACTGTGTCTGCCTGCTCAGGGTCTTACGACCTCGGGTTTTTTACTAAATGGCAATGGCCAACAGTCTATGAGTCATTGAGTTTGTTTGGCTCGAGGGCTATTACTCATGAGCTTGGAATTGCCTCATTGAGAGCTTATGACTTTGGAGATTCCGACCCTGAGGTCATGCATTTTCTGAGTTTGTGGTGCCAGTCTTCGAGTATTCGGGACGCTTTCTTTTTCAGAGATTTCATGATTTTTGTGTTGCCTCATTGAGGGATTACTAGTTTGGAGTTTCGACCCTGAGGTCACATGGGTGCCGACTTATCGATGCTAGTCTCCTAGTATTCGGGACATTTTTTGATGAAGGAATCGTTCTGGTGAAAATGATGGGTTTTCTTTGGAGCATGAAACATGTTGTCAAAAAGCATTATTTGATTATTTGGCACTAGCACATGTGCCTCCACCATCGGGGGCTCGGCTGTGCGGACACGCTTCATTCGATCATTTGGTCCAGTACATCATTTTCCCACTGGGACTTTTTTTGGCACTTCTTGGCTCTTTTGAGCAGATGATCTTTTGAGAGGATGACCTTCGGTGCTCAGGATTGATGCCTTGAATACTTGTAGGATTCCTCTTAGGTAGCATATAGGTGTTGCCTCGTTAAGAACCTTGCCAGCAAAACCCTTTTGGGGATAAAATCTGGTCGAAGGAAAAGAGTGCAACACCTACTCGAGGGCATTTGTGGAGTTTTCAATCGGATGTTATAGCAATAATATCATTTTAGCATTGATACGTTCCAGTTGCTCGGAATTTGTTCTCCCTCCATGGTGCCGAGCTTATAAGATCCTTTACCGACTATTTCGAGGACACGATATGGTCCTTCCTAGTTCTGTCCTAGCTTTCCTTCATTAGGATTTCGTGTGTTGAGATTGACTTTCCATAGAACCAAGTCTCCGACCCCAAAATATCGGAGGTTAGTTCTCCTGTTATAATACCTTTCTATTCTCTATTTCTGGGCGTCTATTCGGATCAACGAAGCTTCTCATTTTTCATCTAGTAGTTTAGGGGCCGTTGTCATGGCTTTATTGTTCGAGCTCTCGGTAGCGTGTTGGAATCTGGTGCTCGGGTACCCGACCTCCACTGGTATCAAATCCTTGGCGCCGTATACTAATGAGAAAGGTGTTTCCTCTGTGCTTGACTTTGAAGTCGTTCGGCAGTACTTTGGGTAACTTTTCTCTCCATTTTCCCTTGGCGCTCTCTAGCTTCTTTTTAAGTTTTGAATGATGGTTTTATTCATGGATTCGGCCTGGCCGTTTGCACAAGGGTGTTAAGGCGTTGACATGATTCTCTTGATTTTGTGGTCTTCAAGAAACTGTGTTACCTTGCTCCCAATGAACTACCTCCCATTATCATATGTTATTTCGGAGGGGATTCCGAATCAGCATATAATGTGATCCCATATGAAGTTGATGACTTCCTTCTCTCTTATTTTTTCGAAGGCCTGCGCTTGCACCCATTTTGAGAAATAGTCAGTCATAAATAAAATGAATTTAGCTTTACCTGGTGTCGTTGGCAGGGGGCCGATGATGTCCATTCCCCATTTCATGAATGTCCATGGTGATAAGACCGAATATAGTTGCTCGTCAGGCCGGTGGATCATAGGAGCAAATTTCTGGAATTTGTCGCATTTTCGGACGAATTCTTTGGTGTCTTTTTCCAAGTTGTCCCAATAGTAGCCTGCTCTAATCACCTTCTGGACTAAGGAGGCGGCACTAGAATGGTTTCTGTAAGTGCCCTCGTGAATTTCTTGGAGCACAAAATCTGTGTCACCCAGCCCTAGACATACTGCTAGAGGGCCGTCGAAAGTTCTCCTATACAGAGTCTCATTTTCGTCGAGCGAGAACCGGGCTGCTTTGGCTCGCAGGGCCCTTGATTTTTTTGGGTATGCCGGCAAATTCCCGTCCTTTAAATAATCAATATATTTATTCCTCTAATCCCATGTTAGGCTTGTGTAATTAATCTTAGCGTGACCCTTCTCCACCACTGATTTAGATAAGTCAACAACAACCCCGGGGAGTAGGTCCTCTTATTCAACGGAAGATCACAGATTTGCGAGGGCATCGACCTCGCTGTTTTGCTCTCGAGGTACATGGACTAAGTTCCACTTTTTGAAGCGACGTAGTGCGACTTATATTTTATCCAAATATCTTTGAATTTTGTCTCCTCGAGCTTCGTAGCTCCCATTCACCTTGCTTACAACCAGGAGTGAATCACATCTTTCCTCGACGGTCTCGGCTCCCAAGCTTTTAGCCAGTTCTAAACCTACAATCATAGCCTCGTACTTGGCTTCATTGTTAGTCAATTTTGCGGTTTTCATAGATTGTCTAATTACGCTGACAACAGGTGGCTTCAGGTCTATACCGAGCCCGAATCCTCTTATGTTTGTGGTGCCGTCTGTGAACAGAGTCCATACCCCAGAAGACGTGCCTGATTTAAATACAAGTTCCTTTTCCACCTCGGGTACGAGGGAGGGCAAGAAATCAACCACGAAGTTTACTAGAATTTGGGACTTGATGGCCGTTCGAGGTTGATACTTGATATTGTAGTCCCCGAGTTTGATGGCCCAATAACTCGGGTTTATGCAGTATGCTCTGGAGGGGGTACGTTGACAGAACATAGATATGATGGCATTGAAAATAGGGCTTCAACTTTCGTGAAGCACTTATTAAAGCGAGAGCCAATTTTTCTAAATGGGGATACCTAGTTTCGGCGTCCCCTAGGGTCCGGGTTACATAATAAATAGGGAATTGCGTACGTTGTTCCTCCCGAATAAGTACGTCGCTTACCGCTATTTTAGACACGGCTAGGTACAGATAGAGTGTTTTATCCTCCTTTGGCGTATGTAGCAAAGCTGGACTAGTCATATATCGTTTTAGCTCCTCTAAAGCATGTTTACATTCTGGAGTCCATTCAAAGTTGTTCTTTCTTTTAAGCAAAGAGAGGAAATGATGGCTCTTGTCTGATGACCTTGATATAAATCTTCCCAGGGCCACTATCCACCCTGTTAGTCATTGCACGACCTTTACATCGTTTACCATCGTGATTTCTTCGATGGCCTTAATTTTGTCGGGGCTAATATCGATCCCCCTGTTTGATACCATGAAGCCTACGAATTTGCCCGAACCCATCCCGAAGGCACATTTCTCGGGGTTAAGCTTCATGTTGTAACTTCCAAGGATGTTTAAAGTTTCCTACAAATGAGTTAAATGGTCCTCTACGCACAGGGACTTAACTAGCATGTCATCAATATACATTTCCATTGATTTTCCTACTTGATGCTCGAATATTTTATTAACTAGGCGCTGGTATGTTGCTCCCACATTTTTTAGCCCGAAGGGAATTACGTTGTAGCAGTAGGTACCATACTTCGTGATGATGAGGTTTTCTCCTTGTCCTTGGGGTTCATTTGGATTTGATTATACCGTGAGTAGGCGTCGAGAAAGGTAAGGGTCTCGTGGCCTACCGTAGGGTCGATCAGACTATTGATGTTAGGAAGTGGGAAGGAATCTTTGGGACACACCTTACTTAGGTCTTTATAATCTACGTACATTCTTAGCTTGTTTCCATGTTTAGGTACCACTACTACATTGGCCAGCCATTCAGGGTACATTACCTCTCTAATGGTTCCTATTTTAAGAATTTTCGTTACCTTTTCTTTGATGAAAACATGTTTTACCTCAGACTATGGTCTTCTTTTCTGCTTTACCGGTTTAAACTTGGGATCAACACTCAGTCTGTGGGAGGTTATTTCTGGCGGAATACCTATCATATCTAAGTGGGACCAAGAAAAACAGTCGATATTGTTAATAAGAAATTGAATGAACCCTTTCCTGAGTTTGGGGGTTAACCCCGTTCCCAGATATACATTACGACCTGGGAGCTGTTCGATCAAAATGGTCTGCTCCAGTTCTTCGATTGTTGACTTAGTTGCATCCGATTCTTTGGGGGCGACGAAGGTTTGAGGGGTGGAGAAATGTTCTTTGTCGTCCTCAAGGACCTGCGCGTTCCTAGGCTCATCCGAAATCGGGTGTGTGGGGATCGTCACCTCGTGGAAAACCGTGAACATTTCTTTTGCTTCCCATTGTTCTCCATATATGGTCTTTACACCGTCTTTTGTGGGAAATTTTATCATCTGGTGTAGGGTTGACGGTACTTCCATCATGCTGTGTATCCAAGGCCTGCCGAGAAATGCATTGTACCTCATGTCGCCATTGATGGCTTGGAATTCGGTGTTTTGAACTGCACGGGAAGTGTCGATCGAAAGGGTGATCTCTCCTTTTGTTACCTCGCCGATCGTGTTAAAGACGTGGTGGACTTGAGAGATGGGAGTGACTCGATAGAGCAGCCCCAGTTGTCCTACTACCTCTGATCTAATTATGTTGGCCGAACTGCTTGGGTCCACGAGCACATGTTTTATCTTAGTGTTGTTCAAAAGAAAAGAGATCATCAATGCATCATTGTGGGGTTCCATCATGGCCTCAGTTCCTCCTCGCTGAACGCGAGGGTGTCCTCAGACATGCAATTTTGGGTCGGCACTTCCTCTGTGGTGGATGTTCTTGTCTGCTTGAACATGGGCCCTTGGGGGATGTTGGTCCCTCCAATAATCATATGGATGTCTTGTTGGGGAATCTTTCCTTCCGCCCAGGTTGAGTTTTACGGTGGTGTACCGATATCCAAGACAACCATGCCCTTTGCTTTTAGTTTTCGAGGTTGTCATTCTTCACCCTTCTTACCGAGCCAGGCATTTTGACCCGAAATCAAAGAACTTGGAAAAGAAAAAGTGTGAAAGACAACTTTCTTTTATGCAACGAAACTAGAAAGAAAATAATCACTATTTTTTTAGGCCCACGGTGGGCGACAAACTGTTTACCGTGAAAATGGTAATAACAATTAAATTTATTGATTGGACTCTAAAATACATGATCTATTTTTATGCTAGTTGTAAAGCAGTTGATGCTATGTGTGTTAAGTTTAAGTACGAGATGCGAGCTAAAGTAGAGTTATAATCGAACCGATAGGTTGGCCGTTCAGTGCCTGGATCTAGTCAATTTTGGGCCTCGAAGTCGATTCCCGAGCTCGGGCTCGAGCTATTAGGGGTAGTCATGGAAGGGCTAAAAGTTGTGATATAATTAAAGGAGGCTCTTTGGACAATGATAAGCAATAAATGAAGAACAAGCATGAAGATAATAAATAAGAGCAATAATATCGAGAGAGTGTGTTAGAGAGAAAAGAGAGAGAGAATTATCATATATTTCGTGTAGAATAGTTGGAGCAACATCAGTCCCCTACAAAATAGTAAAAATCCCCTTTATATAGAGGGGGAAACCTTAAATGGTACGAAATACACTAATTGTAAAGGTATGGAGATGGGAAAGCTAGATGCGACACCCTGATCTGGGTTTAGGGTAGGCCGGCCATACCTTGTCAGACTTAGCTGCATGTCTTGGAAACTCCCATTTTTATCCTAGCCTCGAACAATTTTCTCTTCATGCTCGGTGTCGATGAGCTCCGAGGAAGGAGGCTCGAGTGCATCTCTGCAGCCTCGAGACTCGAGGTAATCTTCCAAAATGGGAAATTGGACCCGTTGTTCGGGGCAACCCAATAACAGGGAAATCGAGCCCTCTCCCGATTTTACCGTACACATACTGCCCTCAATTATAGGTTGAGCCCGGTCTTCGATCTTCTTCCTCAAAGTGCATGTCCTCCAACCGAGTCTGACCTCTACCTCGGGTTGCCCTGACTCAAGATTTATAGCCCAATTTAAGGCTCCGACATCATACTTCTTGATTTTGACCGTATACAGATAGTCCTCGCGTTTCTTAGAATGAAATGATAGGAAACAATTTAGATTCCCAAAGCCTTTAGCGATAATGTCATCCTCGTGATGCCAGTGTTCGAAGTGACTGAAACGTTCCATCGACTAACTTCCCCAAAAAGCATTGAATGCACGCCAGCGTTGGTCGGTCACTAATGCCACCGAACCATTGCTCCACCTCTGTAAATATGAAGCATTTTCTCTAAGTAAAGAACTTTACCCTTTCTTCAATCCTTTCCCATCTTCATCTCTTTCTTCAATCACTCGCTTCCTCCGCCTCTTTAAGTGCCGGAAAACACTAAGCTCTTGTTGAAAACACCACATCCCTATACACTTTCATAACATCCAAGACGGTCGCCAAAAAGGACAAAGCATCATCTTCCTCTTCTTCTCGGCCGACCAAAACGGTGGTGCCGCCAAAACTTGAGGAAATCACCCCTGGTGATTGCATCATCAAGAAGGACTTTTTATCAAGAATCCTCCCAATGTCGAAGGTTGATGTGAGCACGTATCGCGATACATTAGCCTGATAACAGAGCAACATATCGATGAAGTAAAGAAGGATTCTCGTTGGGGAGACGAGGTCGAGGTCCAAATCCTGGGGCCTGATGAAAGAATAACTACCCAAAAGTAGGGGTTTTCGAGTGTTTACACTTACCCCTTCACACTGGGTCCCCTCAATCTGGTGGTGATCGACTTCTGCAAGACATATGAAGTCACTCTTGGTCAAATCCACCCTTCATTTTGGCATATGGTGATCATGTTGTGGTACTTTTCTAAAAAGGCCAAGGGTTTGGATTCCACCCTTAGCCACCTGGTTCGGTTGTATCAGCCCCAGTTATTTCGAGGGCTCATCAAGCTGCAACACTGAACAAAGAATTCCTTCTTTTCTAGCATCAACGAACCCAAAGACCGGGGTTGGATGAACCAGTTCGTTAGAGTAATAACTTTAGACATTATCTTCGAGGAAAAAATGTCCCGGAGAAGTGAAACTTTAACCATAAGTGGAGTTCATCTTTCTTGTATACATTCATATTCTCTTATGTTCCATAATGCCCTTATCTTTCTTCCGGCAGCCAAAGCTTGGGCGCCCCTAGCGGTACCCTTCCTCGAGGATTGGGTCAGAAAGTTAGCGGCCACTTCTTCCTACAATGAGCGCAAGTGGCACTATTTTTCAAGGGGCCGGTGGGAGGCCAAGAACCATGGTAAGTTCCTTTATATAGTTTCATCACTTTCCATACACTTAGCGGTATTTTTACTTACTCACGCTTGCCTATGCAGGCCTTGGAGATGCATCCGAGATGAGACTGGCCCCGGCCGAGGAAACAACCAAGCCTTCAAATCCAAAGCTCGAGAACGACAATAAAAGAAAAAGGGTATCAAAACCCGAGGACCCCCAAGACAAGAATACCTCCACTCGAAGGCTGTGGAAAAGGTTTGCTCAAACGTGCATAGACTCGGCCCATGACTCCCAGGATGGTGAGGAAATGATGAGGAAGAATCGAAACTGGTGACTCAGACCAGGAAGCCAGTAAAGGCCGCCGAGCCTTTCGACCTAGAAAACACATCTCATGGTGAGGATGCCCGAAGGGAAGAAATGGGCAAGGCCCCTATGTCCCCGGAGGTTGAGATTGTCCCTCCGTCTTCAACAACCATTCCAAAGGCAATAGATGCTGGGGGCCCCAATGGTGATGATAATTCCTCGAGTGAAGAACTTGGGGCCACGACAACATGTCACTCCTTTTCATTGCCAACCTTGTTCGAGAGGGATATCAATGAAGCCAATGCTCTGCACATGCCCGATCTGAGTAAGGTCGTTGGGGAAAATCTTTTCTAGAGTTGCTACATCGGGATTGAGGATGCCGATGACCTGAATGACGCATCCACTATCTTTGAGGAGGCTCATTATCTCCTTTCCCGGGTACGTACTTACCTTTAGTATTGCAATTTTTTCCCTCTTTTATTTTGACTGATATGTTTCCATTTCATGTATAGGCCGTTTCAAAGTTTAGAGCCGAGGTGAGCCAATGAAAGGACGAGCTTAAGAGAGTTTCGGGTGAAGAAATGGCCTTGAGGCTCCTATCTAGCGAAAAGGAAGAGAAGCTTAAGGATCTCTAAACTGAGTTGGCCAAAGCTCAAAAAAGAGAATCCGAACTAGACGAGCAGGTAACTGTGATATTAACAGAGTTTGGCCTTCTTGGCCCTACTTCAGAGGCTGATACTTCGGTATCTCAGCTGCAACAAAAGCTAAATATGATTGGGCAGCTCCGGGGTGAGATGGATCAAGTTCGGGCTGATTGTCATAAGTGCAAGAACAACACAGATCAACTTGCTGCCGATAAAGAAGCTATTGCATCCCAACTGACCTCGGCTGAAGCTTAGCTCTGAGGCGTTGAACCGAAATGTCTGGCTAAGGCTAGAAAAATCGAGGGGTTGGAGGCCGAGTTGGCTAAAGCCCGGGCTGAAGTTGCGCAGTCTAAGGCCGAAGCAGTACAGGCTAAGGCCGAAGCCGAGAAGACGAAGGTTGGGGATGATAAATCTATTATTATATACAAGAGGCAAGCCGCGACCATTCAAGCCGAGTTGAGGGAGGCCTCTGACTGAGGGAGATGGAGTAATGAATTTGCTAAGTGCCAAGCTTGAAGGGTGATTCTTGAAGAGATCCATGCTCGAGGGTTCGACCTCGCCGGGGAGATAGCCGAAGCAAAGGTGCGGGAAACCGATGCTAGGTTCCTTGTCTCCTCCGACGATGAGGATGTGGTGAGTGGCTCATGGGACGAGGAAGTTGAAGAAGATGCTTCCGAAGGTGAAGAGGCTCCCAAAGATAGAGCATCCAAAGATGCAGCTCCTGAGGATGGCGCTCCCACGGATATGGCCCCAAAGATAGATTAGGTTCTCTTTTTCTTTTCTATGCAAGGTCCCTTTACAGGCATTGTAAATATGTTTTGTGAAAACATCCCTTATGAATATAAATTACCTTTTTTTCTATCCTCGACTTGTGTTAAATCTTACTTTGTTTTTATTTGTGGAAGATTTCTACAATTGAAACAATCAACTCGAGTATCGGTTCGGACTCAGAATGTAATAAACCCTAAGGTTTTTACTTCATCAATATAATACCCCTTAGGGTTTTGTTAATCCTTTATTTAAACTTAAATTGATTTGATATGCTCTCGGGACATTGGAATTTTCAAATCTGAGTTGGGTGAGATCGGGATGTCAAGCTCTACATGTTTTGGCCCTTAGGCTTTTTTTATTTTTTTTAAAGTTGGACCTTAGGCTCTTTAAGTAGGACCGTTTGACCCTCTAAAATGGCTATAATATTTTCCTTTTTCCGGCTAAAAGAATTAGTAAAAAGTTTTGTATGCCTTAGCATGTATTTATTGTACATGTTTGGGGTTTTCGAAGGTTTGACCTATCAGAACCTTATTAGTAATTTGTTTGTGTAAACATCATCGAATACCTCTTGATTTGTTTTTGAAGGCTGATGTTATCGAAGTCTTTGGGTTATTCGAGGGCTGAATTTTATCGAAGCCCTTAGATTTTTTGAGGAATGAATTTATTCAAGTCCCTTATATTCTACTTTTGCCGAGGGTAGCCTGATTTAACCAGTTTTTCAACGTTCGAAGGCCTTTAACTTATGGCGGAAGTCAGACGTCTCCGAGCCGCATTATTTCGGCCATAGCCTTTATATGATCGTAGTCTCTACTATGGCCGTAGCCTTCAGGTATGTCACTTGGACTTGTTTCCCAATAACTTTTCGAACTTGTTCGAAAAGTTAATCCCCGTCCTTTGTTTCGAGGGGGTGTCTCTTTGAGGTTTTATGAGTCTGAGTTTTCGATTACTCACATGTACTGACTGTCGATGACAGTCCCTGAGTATTCGGGGGGTGCTTTTATGCTTTGTCTCTTGAGCCGTTTCCCGTAGGATTATAAGTGTAGAGCTCGTATAATTGTAGACTTATTTGAGATACAAAGTATTTTTGATATTAATAGAATGCTTCTTCAAATAATTCATACATGTATAAATGGTTTGCCGTCGGGGCTTGATTATTCTATGGACAAAGTTCATCCAACTATTTGGCCCATTACAAAGTTTTCCTATCGAGGCCCTCTTAGGCATGAAGTATCTTTCTCAAAAATATAACCTCCGAGGGTGATGCCCCCTGTATTCGAGGTTGATTGAAAAGAAGCCTTGAATACTTTGTTGAATATTCCTCAAGTAGAATATAGGCGTTGCATCATTAAAAACCTTGCCGGTAAAACCCATTTGGGATAAAACCTGATCTAAGGGAAAAAGTGTACAACACATGCTTTCAAACTCAAGGACTTTGAGCTGATAGATGCCTAGATATCTCCAACCGAACATATGCAATGAGTTAGTTTTAAACACAAATGGAAAAGAGGATAAGGTTATACTTCAGCAGTATTCACTTGAGCATCGACACATTCCACTTGTTTGGTAGTTTCTCGACTTCCATTGTGCTAAGTTTGTAGGATCCTTTCCCTACAATTCCGAGGACATGGTACGGTCCTTCCCAATTGGGACCTAGCTTCCCTTTGTTTGGGTCTCGAGTGTTGAGAGTGACTTTCCTTAGGACCAAATCCCCAACTCTAAAATATCAAAGGTTCATCCTTCTGTTGTGATACCTTTCAATCCTTTATTTTTGTGCGACCATTCGAATCAACACGACCTCACATTTTTCATCAAATAGTTCGAGAGAAGTGTTCATAGATTTGTGATTTGAGTCCTCGCTGGCATGCTGAAACCTGACGCTAGGTTCCCCGACTTCAACTGAGATCAATGCTTCAGATCCATATACCAAAGAAAACGAGGTCTCCAGTGGTATTGACTTCGAAGTTGTATGATATGCCCATAGCACCTCGGGCAACACTTCTCTCCATTTCTTTTTAGAATCACCTAACCTTTTCTTTAAGTTTCGAATGATGGTTTTGTTCATAGAGTTAGCTTGGCCATTCACACTTGGGTGGTAAGGTGCTGATAGAATCCTCTTGATTTAAGGGTCCTCGAGGAATTTTGTTACCTTGCTACCGATGAACTGCTTTTCGTTGTCACATGCTACTTTGGCGAGTATCCCAAACTGACATATGATGGTCCCATACGAAGTCGATGACTTCTTTTTCTCTTATCTTCTTGAAGGCCTGCGTTTCTACCCATTTTGAGAAGTAGTCAGTCATAAATAAAATAAATCTAGCTTTACCTGGCGCCGTTGGTAGGGGACCGATGATGTCCATCCCCATTTCATTAATGGCCATAGGGACAGGACCGAATGGAGTTGTTCACCGGGTTGATGGATCATCGGCACAAATTTTCTGCATCTGTCACATTTTCGAACGAACTCCTTACCATCTTTTTATAGTATCCCAATAGTACCCCGCTTTTCTTGTGAACCACAAAGTGCGCACCAGAACATTTCCCACAAGTACCTTCGTGGATTTCTCGCAGTACGTAATCTGTATCCCCGGGTCTGAAACATACTGCCAGTGGTCCATCGAAGGTTCTTCTGTACAACGTTCCATTTACATCATGTGAGAATTGAGCTGCTTTGGTTCGAAGCATTCTCGACTCGTTTAGGTCCGCGGGGAGCTTCCCGTGCTTTAGGTAGTCGGTGTACTTCTTCCTCCAATCCCAAATTAAATTTGTTGAATTAATCTCTACATGGCCGTCTTCGACCACCGACTTTGATAGTTGGAAGATAGTCCCCAGGACAATATCATCTTCTTCAACCGATGATCCCAAGTTTGCAAGTGCATCGGCCTCACTATTCTGCTCTTGAGGTATATAATCCAGCGTCCACTCCTTGAAGCGGTGCAATGTCACTTGAAGTTTGTCTAAGTACCTCTGTATTCAGTCATCTCGCACCTCGAATCTCCCGTTTACTTAACTTACAACCAAAAGAGAATCACATTTTGCATCGATGACCTCTACCCCAAGGCCCTTGGCTGTTTGAGACCTGCAATCATCGCCTCATACTCGGCCTCATTGTTAGTCAATTTAGGAGCTTTGATAGATTGCTTGATGACACCGCCCATAGGTGGTTTTAAAATGATACTGAGCCCGAACCCTTTCACATTCGAGGCACCATTTGTGAAGAGGGTCCACACTCCCGATGACATACCCATTTTTAGCATAATTTCCTTTTCTACTTTAGGTACAAGGGAGTGCATGAAATCGGCCATGAAGTCTGCCAAAATTTGAGACTTGACAGCCGTTTGAGGATGATATTCAATAACATATCCTCCAAGTTAGATGGCCCATTTGGCCAATCTGCCCGATAATTCATACTTATGCAAGACATTTCGAAGTGGGTATGAAGTCAACACACATATAGGATGGCATTGAAAGTATGGTTTTAATTTCGTACATGGTTTCAGCATCTCCTAGGTCTCCAAATGGGGTTACCTGGTTTTAGCATCTCCTAGAGTTAGGATCACATAATAGACAGTAAATTACGCACCTTGGTCTTCTTGAACAAACACGCAGTTACAACTACTTCGGACACGACTAGATTCAAGTAGAGTGTTTCATCCTCCTATGGAATATGGAGTAGGGGTGGGCTCAAGAGATACCATTTTAATTCTTGAAAGGCTTGCTAGCATTTTAGGGTCCATACAAAGTTGTTCTTCTTCTTGAGTAGGGAAAAGAAATGATGGCTCCTATCCGATGACCTCGAGATAAATCGGCCTAGGGCAGCGATCCTCCCAGTCAGCCATCGTACGACTTTCACATTGTTCACAGTGGTGATCTGCTCGATGGCTTTGATTTTATTGGGGCTGATATCTATCCCCCTGCTCGACACCATGAAGCCCAATAACTTGATCGAGCCGACTCCGAAATCGCATTTCTCGGGATTGAGCTTCATTTTATGCTTTCTTAGGATGTCAAAGGTTACCTGCAAATGGGTCAAATAGTCCTCTGTGCATAGGGACTTAACTAGAATTTCATCAATATAAACTTCCATGGATTTTGCCTATTTGATGTTCAAACATCTTATTATCTAGGCATTGATATGTGGCCCCTGCATTCTTTAGCCCAAAGGGCAGTACATTATAGCAATATATACCATACTTTGTGATGAATGAAGCCTTTTCCCGGTCCTCCGGGTTTATTTGAATATGATTGTACCTGGAGTAGGCATCAAGAAAGGTAAGGATCTCGTGGCCAGCCGTAGCATCGATCAATCGATTGATGTTGGGCAATTGGAAAGAATATTTAGGGCATGCTTTATAAAATCCTTGTAGTCTACGCACATTCTAAGTTTATTCCCATTTTTAGGTACTACCACTACGTTAGCTAGTCATTCGGGATATTTTATTTCCCTAATGGATCCTATTTTGAGAAGTTTGGACACCTCTTCTTTGATACAGTCATGCTTTACCTTGGACTGAGGTCTCCTCTTCTGCTTCACCAGTTTAAATTTGGGATCGACACTTAGTTTATAAGTAGTTATCTCCGCTGGGATTCCTATCATGTCTAAGTGAAACCAGGAAAAATAATCAACGTTATCAATAAGAAATTGAGTGATTTTTTTCCTGAGTTCGGGGGTTAACCCCGTTCCCAGGTATACCTTTCGTTCTGGAAGATGCTCGACCAATATGGCTTGTTCGAGTTCCTCGATTGTGGACTTCATCGCATTCGATTCTTCAGGAGAGATGAAGGCTCGAGGGGTGAGAAAATCTTCTTCTTCATCCTCAGCAACCTGTTCGTCGAACTCCTGTCCCTCAGGCTCAACTGAGGGCACAGGCTGTGATTGCTATTTGGTCACATGCTCGTCCTTCTACTTTTCCGATGTGGATGGTGCCGATACTGGTATGAAGTCGTGCACTGCAAACATCTCCTTAGCTGCATACTGCTCTCCATTTACTATTTTCACGCCATCCTATGTTGGGAACTTCATCTTCTGATGGAGGGTCGATGGCACCGCCTTCATGCTATGGATCCACGGCCTTCCAAGCAAAGCATTATGCCTCATGTCACCTTTGATACATGAAATTTTGTGTCTTGTATGGTTCCGGCCACGTTGACTAGGAAGATGATTTCTCCCTTTGTTGTTTCACTTTCCATGTTAAAGCCATTGAAGACTCGAGATGCCGATATGATTTGATCAAGCAGCCCGAGCTGCTCCACGACCCTTGACCAGATTATATTTGTTGAACTACCTAGATCCACGAGAACAAGTTTAACTTGAACTTTATTTAAAAGGATAGAAATTATCAGTGCATCATTGTGAGGTTTATATGAAGCCTCAATTTCTTCCTTGCTGAATGTGAGGCTCTCCTCGGGCATATAATCCCAAGTCCGTTTCTCCCTTGTGATGGATACTTTGGCACGCTTGAATATAGGCCCCTATGATACGTGAACTCCACCGATGATCATGTGAATGACATGTTGAGGCTCTTCAGTTTCATTATTCCTGCCTGCATCTCTCTCCCTAAAGTGATTCTTATCCCGATCACTTAGAATTCTCGAAGGCAGCCCTCATTGAATAACCTAGCCACTTCTTCCCTTAACTACTTACAATCTCCGGTCATGTTCCCATGAGTACCATGTTATTTTGCACATCAAGTCGGGGTTCCCCTGAGAAGGATCAGTCTGTAAAGTTTTGGGCCATCTAGTATCTCTAATTTTGACAATGGATGAGATGATCCCCGAGGCATCGATGTTGAAGTTGTACTCCGATAATCTGGGTGCCTCTACTGGTCCTAAGTGCCAATCAAACCCAGTTTTGCTCATGAATCCCAGGGAACTTTGACCTTGATATGCTCTTCCATCATTCGGAGGTATATTATGCTTTGACATATTCCTTCAATCCTCGATGTATGGTTGATATCTTTCCTTATTCGATCTTGGCTGCCTGTCTGCATTTCCTGACTCTCTTGTTAGTAATCTGTTAGGATAAATTGAGCCCGAGGGGGCTCCCAACTGGTCATCCTCAGCCGTAATCTTTGATTGGTACCTGTTATGCACATCCGCCCAAGTCACAACGGGATACTCGACCAAGTTCTGCTTCAGCTGCTTTGAAGCTATTGAGCTTCGTTCATTCAGTCCCTGGGTGAAAGCTTGTACGTCCCTGTCGTCAGAGACTGGTGGTAACTCTATTCGTTCTGATTGGAAACGGGATACATACTCCCTCAGCATCTCGTTCTCCCTTTGCTTTATCTTGAATACGTCCAATTTCCTTATTGCAACTTTTATGGCACTAACATGTGCCTTCAAAGAAGAGTCTGCCAACATGGAAAATGAATCGATAGAGTTCGGGGGTAGGTTAGGGTACCAAATCATGGCACCTTTAGACAGAGTTTTGCCAAACTATTTTAGCAAAACTTATTAAATCTCATCGTCTTCCAAATCATTCCCTTTTATGCCACAAGTGTAAATGGTAATGTGCTCGATGGAATCAGTGGTTCCATTGTATTTTGGGATATCTGTCATTCGAAACTTCTTCGGGATGGGCTTTGAGACGCACTCTGGGGGAACCGTTTTTGCACAAACTTCTTAGTCTAGTCCTTTTAAAATCGAAGGTGATCCCGGTATCTGGTCGACCCTTGAGTTGTACGTTTTGACCTTTTTGTCATTTTCTTCAATTTTCTTTTCTTCGGTTTCTATCCTTTTGGCGAGCTCCTCGAGCATTTCATGATAGCGGATTAGTCTTCAAGCCATTTTTATCGGGCCTTATTGGTTCTGTACACCGAGTGTTCACTGGTTCGACTACGTTGGGGGTTCTATTCTGAATTTAAAGTTGAGCGATGGCGACTTGCTAGGCCTGCAACATTTCAAATATCACTTGGAGGCTGAATCCTCCTTTTTCCATCCCTCGTGTTTCCTGGCCTCCTACTTGGGCTTCCCCATGTGCATTTGGGGGGGGGGTCTGTGCCTGCGTTCGTGTTTAGAGCGTTGTGTGAACTGATATCAACTAGCTCCACTTTTGGCACTACCTCAAGGTTTATGGGTGGTACACTGACCCCTATACCGCTGATTTCTCCAAGACCTTCATCCTCGTGAATAGGCGCATTCTGTGTGCTAGACTTGTTTAAGCCTGAAATCAAAGAATCTTTGACAAGAAAAAGTGTAAAGAATAACGTGTGTTATCAGAAAACTAGCACTAAAATAATCACTATTATCTTTAGCCCCACGGTGTGCGCCAAATTGTTTACCTCAAAAAAATGGGGGTACCAATTAAGTGTAATTTGTGATTTTAAAGTTAAGTGATGTATTCTAATACTAGTGAATATACATGTAATATTAAGTTTAAATAAGAAGAATTGATGAAACAAACCAGTATTGCAAGAATAATGAGGACCTCGAGCTCGACTTTCTTAGTGGCCTCGAGGTCAGCTAAGAGCAATGGAGTATGAACAATAAAGTAAAAAGCAATAAATCTAAAGAATACTTGTTGAACATGTTAAATAAGAAAAAGCAGAGTAGAATATTCTATTGCAGTGAATAATTTGAGATTATCCTTACAAAAGTGACTAGGGTCCCCTTTATATAGGAGGAGAAAACCCCAATATAGTATATTCCTAATTGTAGTAAAGAATTCTAATTGTACAGTTGTACAGTAGCCTAGTATGGACCTGTACCATTTCGAATAAATCTTATCCTTTACTTTAATTCCTGACCCACGTGTCCTTAAAAAATTTCCGCTGTTTCTTAAGTGCCCTCGAGATTGTACTGCCCTCGATTATAGGTTGAGCCTGGTCTTCAATCTGCTTCCTCAAAGTGCATGTCCTCCAACCGGGTTTGTTCTCTACCTCGAGTTGCCCGGACTCAGACTCATAGCCCAATTTAAGGATTCGACATTGAACTTCTTGATTTTGACCGTATACATTCAAGAATAATATTTTTCTCTCTCACTTTTGCGACAGCCTAATACCCTTTTTATTTCATCAAATAGGAATGTTTTTCCTATTTGGTTAAGTAATGTTTTTTTTTATTTTGGTAATGAAGAAAACTTTATTCAACATTAAGTAGCATGATTACATGGCCTGGTCCTCCCATTGGGAGCAGACGTAGGCATATTAGTAGTAGTAACATTACAACTAAAAGAGGACATTAAAGAGTTTCCGAGCATAGCCAAATTATTTAAAACAACAATATTAGTGGTGGTAGTCCTAGTAATACTAATACCCTCTTTGTCAGCCTGCACATCATCTCTGAGGTAGTCTGGGACTTCTGAATATATCTGACTATAGTAGACGTTGACTTGCTGGACTCCATATTTTGCCAGTTTATGTGCTATCTTGTTGCCTTCACGGAAGTTGTGTAGGATTGGTGGATTCCCTACTTCAGCCAGTACATGCATTTGGAAATAAGTGCATTATATGGTAGACAATTAGCAGTTTCAATTAGTGAAGGTATAAAAGCTAAATCTATCTCTATTTGAAGGTTCGTGAACTTATAAGCTACTGCTAGTTATAGTCCATAGCATAATGCCTCAAGTTCTATATATAGAGGAGACGAGCCATTGATATTTTTGGTTAGGCTTAGAATCTATTCCCCAGTGGATCTCTAAAAACACCTCCTATCCCTCCTTGTTTAAATCTACCCTTAAAAGCCCTATCTATGTTTAATTTAAGTTGGCTCATGATGAGGGGTTCCCATTTGGTAGTTACTTGTAATGGTCTGTCTAGTTTGCTATAATTGATGTTACTACAATGCAGATATTCCATGGCTCTTGAGATAACATTATTGCTATCAACTGAGTTACAAAGATTATGAAAGGTGATTCCATTCCTATTTAGCCAAAGAAGCCAGAGAGTAAAGGAAAAGAGACAGTCTCATGTTAAAGAGTGGCATGTGTTTTGAGGTTTTTGCTTGTAGAGGCTATCCAGCTAATTGGCAGACCGGGTGTCAACTGTTTGTATGCTAACAATGAGAGCTTCCCATAAATGTTTTGCTATTGGGCAAAATAGAAAAATATATTGCGCAGTTTCCTCAGTGGTGGGATAAATTGGGCAGTATAAGGAAGTGGTAGTCCCAAGATGAGTTAGATATGATTTAGTAGGTAATCGATCATGGTAGCATTGCCATAGTAAATACTTAATCTTATTCCAAGTTTTCAGTTTCCAAAGCCAAGCAAAGTTTTTACTTTGGGTTTGAGTGGTATTAGAGGTTATTAAGAGGGTACACAAATTTTGTGCTAAAGATACTATCTATGGTGGGGGCCTATATTGGAGTATCAGTGTGATTGTAGTCATTTGCGGTTTGGAAGGAGTGAATTTCCGTTAAAATATTGGATAGGAGCTCAAAAGAGAGTTGTTACAGGTTCCATGAGTTGTTAGAGAAAATGTTTGAAATCTTGAGAGTTGAATCCTTGTATGTTAGAGGACCTTGGATCATACTACGTAGGATTTTTGTACAAGGCAACCAGTTTGCGTGCCAAAAGTCAAATTGGAACCATCTCCAATATGCCAGACAATAGCATCTTTGCAAATGGTCCACACTGTAAGAATTTTTTTTCCATATGAAGGAGTGAGATGTTTCTTAAGATTGACCAGCATATTTGGAATTGAGAACTGCAGCCCAAATAGCAGTGGGATGACTAAAGAATCACTAAGTGAGGCTTGTAATAGCGTCTTTGTTTTTATCAGAGGGTTTTCTTATGTCTAGACCCCCGGTATGCTTGGGCAATGAGACAATGTCCCATTTAATATAGTGGATTTTCTTGGATATTTTATTGCTACCCGACAAGAAGTCACGTTGAATTTTATCAATTTGACGGTGAATTTTCTTGGGCATCATTGTATATTGCATAATGTAGTTTGGGAGGGCATTGAGGGTGGTTTGAACAAGAGTAGCTCTCCCCGCTAGTGATAGGAATTGGGTTTTCTAACTAGTTAGTCTTTTATTGAGGTTGTCAAGGATGAATGTGTAGTTTTGTTGGTTTGGGTTTGTTACCCAAAATTGAAAAGCACAAATATTTCCCAAAGCTCTCACTAACTTTGATATTAAGGATGGTGGAAATGGAATTTTTTAGAGTAATGGTGCAATTCTTTGAGAAGAGTAATTTAGACTTGGTGTGATTTATTTTTTGCCCTGATAATGTACTAAAGTAGTTAAGACATCGCTTGATTGTATTGACAGATTCCTCATTGGCTGCTGCCATTAAGGTTAAATCGTCCGCAAAGAACAAATGGGACAGGGTGGCCCTTTTGGGCTAAACTTGATAGGGTCCCAAAGAGTTAAATCAATTTGGTGATTTATGAGTAGGGATAGTAGTTCAATACAAAGGATAAAAATGTACGGGGGCATTAGGTCACCTTGTCTTAGGCCCCTTGATGCTTGAAAAACTCTGTTTGGGATCCATTTACAAGGACAGCACTACGGGAGGTACTGATACAAGCTATGATGAGTTTAGTGATTCTGGGTGGGAAGTTAAATTAGTGTAGGGCTCTATGGATAAATGACCATTTAAGTTGGTCAAATGCCTTTTACAAATCAATTTTAAGAAGGATTTTCCCCTTGGTGCGTTTGATTTTATCATAGTGATGGCTAATTTCTTGAATGAGTATGGCATTATCAGCCGCCCGTCTTCCTTTAAGGAAGTTTGATGGAAAAGGGACTATTAGGTTATCCAGAAAGAGTTTGATACGATTGACAATGATTTTAATAATGACTTTATAAATTGTATTGCAAAGCCCAATATGTCTGAAATTTTTAAGCTCATTAGCATTACGGAACTTGGGTATTAGATAAAGGAAGGTAGTATTAAGTTGCATTGGATGGCGAGGGGTTTCAAAGATAGAGTGACAGTAACCAAAAACTGATTTATTAACAATGTGCCAATATTTATGGTAGAAGAATGGGTGTAGCCCATCCCGACAGGGAGCTTTGAAAGGTTTAAAGGAAAAGATATCCCTAGTGATCTCATAATTTTGTAGCGGTTTATCTAGGGCTAACAGATCAGTGTTTGACGTGGAAATTGAGGAGTCTTGAATGCTTACCCAATTTGATGATTCGTGACTTGTTTGATAAGTATTTTGGAAATATGTGAAGGTGTGTTGAAGGATTTTATCGGGAGCATTAATCCAATTGTTATGTTCATCCTTAAAAAAGAGATACGGTTGGGAGAACGGTTAAGTAATGTTAAGGTGTTGATTTATTTTGGAGTATAAGTTTAATATCTAAAATTTATATAATTTTTCTTTGTGAGCACGTGATTTTTGCTTCACATGAATTACTCCCACAAAAGCAAAACAAAAATTGTTTGTTTTATTGTGTGCAATTTTGTGAATTTTCATGAAAATTTTTGTCATTATTTGCATTTTTGTCCTTGCATGTTTATTTATTTGAATAAATAAATAATACAAAAATATGTTGCATTTTTGCATTTAGGATTTAATTTTTACAATTCTTAAGTTAAGTAATAAATTACTTATTTTTACAAAAATGAAAATCAAAAAAAAAATAACGTACTTTGCATTTCAGTGTTTAATGTCAAAATTTTGTGACTTCTTTTAACTTGATGTTTAATTGTTTGTGATGGTTATTATTTAGAATTAATTAATATTTTTAGGATAATTTGGTCAAAGTTAAATTTAGGTTTGTATTTTTATTATTAGAAAGTAAATTGAAAAGAAAAAAAAAATAAAAGAAAAGAGAAATCAAAATTGGGCCAATTCTTGAATTAATCCCTAAAACCCAAATCAAACCCACCCCAACTCAAGCCCAAATCACCCTTTATCCAGTCCAGTCAACCAAGCCATCCAAACGATGTCGTTTTGGTATACTCAATCCAGACCGTCGATCTCATTAAATCGAACGGTCCAGTCCGTCTCCCACATCAATGAAACGATGCCGTCTCAGGTGGGCTGATCTGAACCGTTCAAAGTCGTTGATCCAACGATCCAAAACGCACCTCACTACCCGTTCATCTCGCCCGATCCGTTCACATAAGAGATCAACCCAGTCTCTATTATGTTTGAGCGACGCCGTTTTGATAAGTCAATCGATCCAAGCCATTGATCTCAATTGATCGAACGGTTTGGATTCGTTTCCCCCTTCACGTATATAAGCTCAAACCATACCCAGCCCCCAAGCCAAACCCCACCCTCCCTCGTCTCTAACAGCTTAGAGACGAGCTCATCTCTCACCGCCTAACTCCGCCGCCCTCCGCCCGCCGGAAATCGCCCACGGCGGCGGATGGTGGCCAATCCCCTCCATTTTTACACCACTGATTTACCATAGCCTCCTCATCCCAATCCCCCTAACAGCATCCCTCAAATCCAAGCCGATTGCTTCGAATATTAGATCAAGGAATCAGACCAAAACCCTAATTCATCCAATTGACCCCAAATTAACACCAAGTGACCACCAAACCTCCCTCGCCCTATACCCGTCATCATTTTCCTTTGAATCTTTCTAGAGCCCCTCGAATTTTAGATCGAACGGATGAACCCTAAAAAACCAAATTCCAGGGTTAATACAAATTTGAAAAATTGAGGTCGTAATCGACCTTTGTCGTGTGTTCTCAGTCGAGAACACTCGATTAAGGTTCATTTCGATTTCAAATCCAAAATGGAAGTTCGAATTCAAGTCAAGGTGCCAAGATTGATTCCCAATTTATCTGGTAAGTTCTTATTATTTGTTATCTGTTTTTATGTTTCAGTGTTACTCCGATTACTGTCTTCCTCTACTCTTTTCTTTTATGAATTTGGTTCAGAATGATTGGATTGGTCGTATTTGTTCTGCATTATGTGTCAATTTGTACATATATGAATTCTGTTCCATACCTCTTTCGTTTTGGATTAATTCATGGTTTAACTCATTTCGTGTGTAGTTAATCTTTCATTTCAACCTAATTGTTGTTTTGATTAGTGAATCCTTCATCCTTGTTTCAACTCTGTTCGATTTGTTTTGGTTTTGAGTTCAAACTATTATTGAATTTGACGATTTGAAGCATAATAGTATTCTGTTGAGTTTGATGTTTGGTATTAATATGAATTTAGTTTAGATTCAGCTTTAGTGTTTCAGTGATTAATTAAGAATTAGTCAAGTTGGTAGGTTTTCTTATTAGGTGAATTGGTTATAACTGATGGGGTTAAAAAGGGGTTGGGGGTAAGATGTTAGTTTCAGGGATTTCAGGGGTGATTTGGGATTTAAAAACTTTAAAATGGTTTAGCTTGAGTGTTCTGTCAGTGGGTACTAATATACCATTAAACTAATTCAAATTGGCTGATGGAAAAGGGAATGATGGGTTGGATTAAGGCAAAAGTAACATGGGTTAAGGGGAATTGATTAAAAATATAGTATGCCCATACCATTTGAACTAAATAAAGAAAGAAAAAAGGTCAATGGTGGTACTGACACTAAGGTTTTAGTATTAAAGTGGAATAATCAGGGAATAATATAGGGGTTTAATAAAAAAAATTGAAGAGGTAGTGTCACTGACCACCTTTTAGGTATTCTTAAGGGCTGAAAATGAGAAACAAACATGGGCTGATGATAAAAGGTTAAAGGATGCATGTGCTAAGGGAATATATAGGCTGAAAAGTAAAGGGTTTGAATAAAAAAATGATTAGTTCTAGTCCTTAAATACAGGGATAAACTGAACAGAAAAGGGGACAATTTTTGAGAGTTGAGGAGAAACTGAGTTAAAAGTGATAGCTAGAACATTTCAGATATTCTGAAAACTGAAGAAAAACTGAGAGTTTAAGGCAATTTTCAAGTTGGAAACATTCAATTGAGAGCTAAAGAGTTCTAGAGAGTTTTTTTTTAAAAAGCTTGAAAACAGACCTGAAGAAAGAGTTTAAGAGTCCTTTAAGCATTTAGTTTTTGAGACTGAAAAACAGACCGAGAATACAGATGATACACTGAGTTTTACTGTTCCATTGAGTCTTTTTTGATTCGGTTTCGAGTCCAGTAGTTGATTCTGATCTCCCCTCCTAATTTCAACTTACTGGAACTTCTTCTGAGATTTGCTGGTCCACTTTCGGTCTAACTCAAAGTTCAGTTGAGTCTATTTGGGTTTTGATTGTTGCTGTTGGGTTTTACGAATCAGTTCGTGCTTTGGTTTGAGTGTGTTTCTGGTTTGGAATTGGTATTTCTATTGGTTTGCATCTGATTTGCTGCTGCTTGTTATCTGCTGTTGCTGATTACTCATTCTCCTTCTTTTATCTCCATTATCCAGGTATTTCTTCAGCTCCAATTGATGTATGAAAGACTGAAACAATCAACGTGTGGTAGTCAATTGAAGAAAAAAATATCAACCTGTTTGAGTATTCTGATAGTTTAACTGTATTTATACAATAGCTGTAGTGGAGTTCAATGAATGGAATACTTTGCAATTTGTAATAAATGGACTGTATAACTATTATTCCTTCGGACTTGTATTATGAGTTGATTGCCTAGTTTATTTTTGTAATTATGAAAATAGGTTCAAAAAATGGATGTAAGTTTCAATAGCTAAAACCAGTTAGTTTCGTAGTTGTAAAAACAGGTTCATCATTTGAGTGTTGAGTATCAGTTTAGTAAGGTTGATCTGAAATAGTATCATGTAGTTGGGTTGCCACTATGTTTTCAGTTTGATTCATACCTTACTAAATATCAAGGGTTCACTAGTAGATAGATAAATAAAATAACCTAGATAGGTAAATAAGATAAGCTAAGTGTGGAATTGGAAGCCAGCAATATCTCGCTAATTTGAGTTAGTGACTATTTTCCGTTGCCATCCTTGGACAGTTAAAATAACTTGAAATAAATTCAGCAGATCATGGTCTTTGATTAAATTTCTACATTTTTATCTTAAGAGAACAAGGCTGTCAACAACCTGGTTTCCGAAGTTTGGGTGAGAGACTTGATGCATGGCCCAGGCCTGCTCTGGTTTCCTCTCTCGTTTGGGCCTGGACCACGGCCTATGTTTGGGCCAGTTTCCTTGTTTGTGAACTGAGAATCAATTCACATTCCTGGGGCTTATCCTTGAGCCTAAAGGCGCGTTTAGTTTTAAAATTATTGTTTAGCTTGTATTAGGCCAATGACAAATTAATAGGGCCTTTATTTTATTTTTAGAGACAAACAAAAATAAAAAAATCGTAGTTGCTTTTAGGTTCGCCTTTTAAAAAATAAATGAGAGGAGCCTCGCTAAACAGAACACATAAATGGCGGGGCCCTCAATAAATGGTTGTATTAAAATACTTAGATTTCGGGATGGGCCGTTTAGTGCATTTCATGACTTTCCCCAAAGATAATAACGCGTTAGTCTCTTTAGGCGCGTATTTTAATAACATTATCTCCCTAAACTCGGGTGCACATTTATGTGACCAAAATCCAAACCTCAACGAAGTCGAAATGTGTCAACAACTACGGGTACATTTATATGATGTGGTTCGAGACGCGTTTTCACGAAGTTACAATTCTCATTAAAATAATAATAAAAGCGGTTTACGGTTAAAAGAACATAAGCTAAAAAATATTTTGAAATCAGATAAATATTCCAAATATAACTGTTGAGTGACCGTGCTAGAACCACAGAACCCGGGAATGCCTAGCACCTTCTCCCAGGTTAACAGAATTCCTTACTTGGATTTCTGGTTCGCGGACTGTAATACAGAGTCATATTTTCCTCGGTTCGGGATTCAACCGGTGACTTGGGACACCATAAATCTCCCAAGTGGCGACTCTGAATTAAATAAACAAATCCCGTTTTGATTGTCCTTTAATTGGAAAAACTCCTTTATGCCCTTTGCCGGTGTAGGTAAAAAGGAGGTGTGACATCCTTCTTGAAAGTTGAATTCCATTCCAAAAGAGAATTGCCAACATGGCCTGGACTAACGTTAATCCAATTCTAAATTGGATATAACAAATTATTCATTATTTATATTTCTATAAATATCTTATATAAATAAATATTAACTACACGTACTATATATATATATATATATATATATATATATATATATATGTTCAAGAGATATAATTCAATTTTCTATTTCAAATAGAAAACCTCAATTTATTCACAATATTAATTATATTCTCCGTGCTAGCGAAAAATATAATAATATTTTATTTGGACTACTAACTAAATTTATTTGACTAATTAAACTTTTTAATTTAATTATCAAATAATAAAATAATTAATCCTTTAGCAAAGATCAGAACACTCGTTAGTATGCGACCTCATAGGTTCAATACTACGCCGGTAGTAAATTGAACACATCAATATACTAATCAAGGGTGGCATGTAGCAACACTCCTTAACGATCGGATATAATGAAGTATACAATTTACTCTCAAGAACAAGTAGAAGAAAAAGTAATATTTCCTCATGTTCTTATAGCTCCGAATCACCCTAGGATATGGTTCAACTATCAAGTCCTACGCAACCAACTATGTGCTTATTTCAAGTATAATCGATCATTGAATGACTTAAGAAATTTTTTTCTTCTTTAATTTAATTGCCCTGACCAATGTCTTATTTTTGTCGTTTATAATTCATGAAAATATGGAGCTTAAACTCATTATTAAGAGTTGACAGATTCCATCTTGGTCAATCACTAATTCTACAAGTATTTAATTGTATCCAATATCCTTTCAACTATCTTTTATGGCCATAAGTGGCTAGTATCAAAGCACAATAAATAACTTGTCAATTACTATGACAATCTCAAAAGAAACTCTTATTACATCACATTCTTCAAGAAAATATTCTATTCATAGTTTATGCTAATTCTAACCGTTAGGAGTTATTCAATGAGTCGGTTCAATGATCGTATCCTATATGCACTATTTATATATGTGATTTAGTTCATGAGACCAACTAATATTTATTTTATAAAGACGATCACATAGATATTGATCTAATCGGACGACTAATGTCAAAATTAATAATCCTATGATCAAGAATGATTTAAGATTAAATTGTAAGAGCCTTTACTCTCATTATCATGATCTCTATCACGATGATAAGTTTCAAAATTTAATCAAGGACCTTATCAAAATAATTAAATAATTAATAATAAATATGATAAAATAATATCTGATGCCATATATATTTTTATATCAAATTGTGTTCACAAAAATATGTTCAAATCATCAAACATGAGATTGAATCTAAGGCTTATCTACTATATCCCTAATAATCTCCCACTTGTGCTTGTCAAACTCCTTTTCTCCAAGAGCGTTAGTGAATGAGTCTGCAATATTTTCCTTTCCATCAACCTTTTGAATCTCGACGTCTCTGCGTTTAATAATTTCTCTTATGAAGTGATACCTTTGCCGAATATGTTTGAATTTTTGGTATTGTCTTGGTTCTTTTGCTTGAGCAATGACTCCAGTATTGTCATACAACAACGAAACTGCACCTTTTATTGAAGGAACCACACCAAATTCAGTTAAGAACTTTTTCATCTATACATATTTCTTAGTAGCTTCACTAGCTTTTATATATTGTACTTCAGTCACTAAATAACCTACTGTAGCTTGTTTGGAATTATTCCAACTCACTGCACTACAATTTTAGGTGAATACATAATCAGAAATAGATTTTCTATCATCTATATATGAAGAGAAACTTGCATCAGTATAATATTCAAGTTTCCACTCAAAATCTCCATACATGAGGAATTGATATTTAGTCATTCTTAAGTTCTTAAGAATGGTCTTCACCATCTTCTAATATTCCTCACTAGAATGTGCCTGATATCCGCTAGTAACTCCTATTGCATAAGCCACATCAAGGCGTGTACGTGTCACGGTATACATGATAGCTTCCACAACACTAGCGTATGGGATCCTACTCATGCGTTCTCTCTCTTCAGGTGTTCTAGGACAATCCTCCCTACTGAAAGTAATTCCAGTGCATATTGGTAGATAGACTTTTTTGGAATTATCCATGTTATACCTTTTTAAGATGGTATCATTGTATAAAGACTGGGAAAGCCCAAACAACTTCCTTGATCTATCTCTATATATCTTTATTTCCAATATATAAGCTGCTTCTCCCAAGTCTTTCATGGAGAACTGTTCAGATAGCCAAATTTTGATACTTTGCAATGCTAGTATATCATTTCTTATGAGTGATATATCATAGACATACAATACTAAGAATATGATTATGCTCCCATTAACCTTTTTGTATGCACAAGGTACTTCTTCACTTCTAACAAAATTAAACTTTTCAATTGTCTTGTTAAAGCGAATATTCCAACTGCGAGAAACTTGCTTTAGTCCATAAATGAATCTTTGTATCTTGCAGATTTTATTATGGTTAGACAGAGATGTGAAACCATCAGATTGTATCATGTACACATCCTCTCCTAGCTCACCGTTAAGGAAAGTCTTTTTCACATACATTTTCCATATTTCATAATCATAATATGTCGCTATAGCAAGCAGAATCCGAATTGATTGAGCATTGCCACGGGAGAGGAAGTCTTTTCATAGTTGATTCTTTCCTTTGGACGATATCCCTTGAAAACATGATGGGCTTTGTGGGTCTCCACCTTTACGTTTGCTCCATTCTTTTTCTTAAAAACCCATTTATAACCTACAGGTTTTATATCCTTTGAAGGTTCAACTAAAGTCCATACTTTATTTTCCTTCATGGATTTCATTTCGGATTCCATGGCCCTTTGTCATTTCTCATAGTCAGAACCATGTATTGCCTCTTCATAAGTCTTATGGTCATCATCACTATGATCAACCTAATTTGATACATCATCTTGTACCATTTGATTTAATCTAGTTGGTGTATGGGTCAAATTACCCTAGTTAGGTTAGATCCAAGTCAACATTAGAAGAACCTTCAAAGGTTACCATGCACCATCAACATGAGTTAGACAAATGATGAAGGTGAAGTCGAGAAGTCAATGAAGACCGAGGTCAATGATGTGAATTCACCTTATATGGAGCAATAATGACTAGTTTTAGGGATAATACTTTAAAGAAATATTCTAGTAGATATTCTTAGAATATATACTATTAGGGTTTTATGGCACATAATCCCTTATAAACAGAAAGAGACATCGATATAGAGGGGGATTGGACACTCATTTTGTAAAAGAACACTTAGATATTCTCTAGAGATTCACATACATACAAAAGACACTATTTTCTTGAGATCCTTGTCTAGATTTTCTCCCACGATCCAAGGAGAATTCAAATATTCAAAGGCTCATCAATCATTTATGATTGTTAGAAAGAATATTCCATGACTTCATCCCTTTTCCGATCATCTCTGTTACATTTATTTACATAAATATCATAATACACCATTTATTTCTATTTAATTCTATTTATTATGTATTTTCTCCATTAAGTGTTGTCTATTATTATATATTCATCACTGTTATCACATTCCACCACGACACTGGATAAATAATCTAGTGGATATTATTGTTAGATAAGATTAACCCTATCTTATTAAGAAATCTAATTTCTTAAACCTAGATCTAAATTTTGGGTCAAACAGTTGGTATATGACGTTCTCATATTGACCTTCTAAGAGGTTCTTGTACAACTTTCTCACCTTGTGTTGGATTTGGTTGTTGTTACATTTGGTTTGGAGCTGGTTTATTAAGTTGTTCTTGAACTTCAATAGTTGAAGATAACAACTTTCTTGTCAACTTCAAAACATCCAATAAAGGTTCTTCAACTTGTGTCTCATGATCTTGATTTTGTGTTGATTCATTAATTTCTTGAACATCATCAAGTTCTATTTCTCCACTATAATATCCTTCTAAAAGAAATTTCCTTTTAAAAAGGTTGCTTCTCTAGCCATAAACACTTTATGGCCAGAAAGATGATAGAAATAATATCCCATTATTTTTTTGGGATACTCAATGAACCTACACTTATCAAATCTTGTCTCAAGTTTATCAGACTACAATCTCTTAACATAAGCTGGACAAACCCAAAATCTAATATGTTTAAGGTTATGCTTATGTCCTTTTAACATCTCATATGGTGTTGTACAGACTGATTTAGTGGGAACTTTATTAAGTAAGTATGTTGCTGCTTCCAAAGCATATCCCCATAAATTTATTGGAAGATAAGTCAACCTCATCATAGATCTCACCATATCTAATAAGGTTCAATTTCTCCTTTCAGACACACCATTGTGTTGCTGTGTTCCTGGAGGTGTCCACTGTGAGAGTATTCCATTCTCTTTGAGATACCTAGTAAAATCTTCACTAAGATATTCTCCACCTCTATCAGACCTTAGTACTTTGATACTTTTACAGGTCTGTTCCTCAACTTCACTGTAGAACGTTTTGAATATTTCAAAAGATTCATATTTGTGTTTTATAAGATACACAAATCCATATCTTGACATATCATCAATAAAAGTGATGAAGTAAGAATACCTACCTCTAGCTTAAATTTTCATATTTCCACAAACATCAATATGAATTTGTCTATCATGACACAAATTCCCATTCATGGGGCGGTGATAGAACCTAATGTCCACTTGCTATACAAGCCAACATTAGCTACATAATGTTCATTTCTCACAATTTTAAAAGCAAATTCAAAAGAAGGTAAAGTTGTATACTTTAAAAAATATATAAGATAATCTCCAAATATACTGTCTAGTCTAATCCCAAAATCAGGTATCACAAGTACATGAACTACTAAAAATACTACAACCAAGGTCTGAAATAAAAATACAACTGTCTGAATGAAATAAACAATACAAAAGATAAGAAGGGGACATCAGGGTCTGCAAATGCTATGCAGCTCTAACTCAAGTCTTTGAGAAAGATAGTCCGAGAAATCCTTCGCTAAGCGCTGCTGGACCAACACAAGAATCTGCACAAGAAGTCCAGAAGTGTAGTATGAGTACACTAACCCCATGTACTCCGTAAGTGCCGAGCCTAACCTTTACGAAGTAATGACGAGGATATGATAATGCACTCACTATAAGCCTGTACGAATATAAGTTACAACAATAATAGAATAGAGAAACTAGAATTATCATGAAAACCAGAACAAAAATTACGTAACAGAGGTCCCTATTATTATCTACACTCAAATTCATAGAACAACACAGATATGGAACCAACAGTCAAGAACAATTATTATATATCTTCTCTGTTGTGGCACGCAACCCGATCCATACATATCATATAAATACCAATGTCGTTGTGGCATGCAACCCCATCCCAATGAACATATCAATATATCTTTTCCATTACGACGCGCAACCCGATCCCAAACAATAATATCTATATCCATTGCGGTATGTCACCCAATCCATAACAACAATATATCAATATCCCTTGCAGCATGCAACTTGATACCAACCAACAATATATAAATACAACAAACAACTATGACGTAGCTCTCAACATAAGAGAAAGAAACCAAGATAAGTAAATACTCTAAGGGAAACCAATATAAAAAACCAGGACGTAATATAAGCAAGTAAAGTCAAACAGACAATTAAACACATAGGTGCACTGAACAAGTAGCAAAAGAGGGCATGTAACAAAAAAGACATGTATATAACAAATATGGGCTATGTCACAACCCAAAATATCAACCCATCGTAATGGAGCCTAATACACTTGCTAGGCAAACCGAATATAACCATAATGAACCGAGATAACAAGAATGATAGAATCAACATAAGTCTAAAACCTTAACGTAGAATAATAATACCAATACATGATAAAATCCCCCAAAACTGTTAAATACAGAGTCCTGAGCTGTAATACGAAAATACAAGTTTGAAATGGCCAAATAGATTACTGTTTGAAATAAAGACAACAATATATAATAAAAGAGACGCCAAGACTGCGGTCGAGAATACAGTTCTACCTCATCTTTTGATGATCACCTCAACAAGCAACTCCGCTGCTGATGGCTGGGTTCGACATTTGGAACTGCAGAATTAAGTGCAGAGTATAGCATGAATATAATCAACCCCATGTACTCACCAAGTATAATAACTAACCTCGAGGAGGTAAAAGAAGCAAGAATTATAAATGATACTTGCTATAACCTGTACAATTTTTTAAAATCAACAAGTACAAAACACTAATATGATCAAGTCATAAAGCATAGAAAAAATAATTTGTGTGTGCACAATTGCTCAAGTACTCTGCTCAGTTTACGATCGATTATATAAAGATGATATGAAAATAATCAGGTAAATAACCACGAAAATTTCCAGTAAAGATGAAATGTAAAATCCAGAACTATATTGGGTAGATTTTCCTCAATATTTCCATATCCATACCAAATCACTAATCAGTGTTCCTCAAACCCACATGTACACCATCAAGAAGGCATATGAGAAGGTGACCTTAGGGGGATGGATCCATATCTACACACAGCACGGTCAATTTAACGTGCTATCAACCCGGCATGGTCACATGCTCAATATCATAATCCGCCCAGCATGGTCACAAGCATAACCACACAATTCGCCCAACGTGGTCACATGCATAATAACACCATCCACCTGGCATGGTCACAGGCATAACAATACAATTTGTCCGGCGAGGTCACAAGCATAACAATATAATCCGCCCGTCGTGTTTATAAGCATCCGGTCCAGATCATTTCACACAAAAGAAAATATACAAAAATACATGTATATAATTAATGAATATTAGATTTCATGCTCCTAGACTAGTATAGATAACATGCTAAAGTGTAGGAATGTGCAAAGTCTGCTATCATATCTCATATCGGCAATTTTATCACAAAAATAGCCATTATCAAGTTCATTCAGGAAATTAGCCTCTATGTAACCTCAAACATGGATCAAATAGCCATAACAAGGCTACAAATATGAGAAACATCACAGCGTAAGACTTAACAGTCAATTCAAGGCATATCATAGCCTAAGAACTACCTCGAGCATGGATAAATACCCTGGTGCTCACACATTTGCTCTAACCCCACACATCTTCGCACCCATAGCGCATAGCTATCACAAATAATTCAGGAAACTAGTGTCTTAACCAAATTTAGGTAAGATACTTACCTCAAGCAAGTTAAATTACTGCTCTAACAAGCCCTTCCTACTTGAATCAACCTTCGGACGACCCGAATCTATCCAAAGTAACTTAATATAATCAATAAAAGTCATAGGAATTGATTCCAAATGATAAAGCTAGATATTTAACCAATCTCAAAAAGTCAACCCCAAAAATTCAATTCCGAGCCCGCACCTTAGAACCCGACCAAACCCCCAAATTCCGAACACCCATTTCGATATGGGTCCAACCATACCAAAATCATCCAAATACGACCTTAAATCGACCTTCAAATCCTCAATTTATATTTTAGAAAGTTTTTACAAAAATCCTCAATTTCTCCAATTAAAATAACTAATTAAATGATAAAAAAAGATAGAATAATGGAAGATGGACAAATTCGAGTAAAAAATACTTACCCCAAATAAAAGCGTGAAAGTTCCCTCTAAAATCGCACAAATCTAAGTTCCACAACTCAAAATATGATATTGTGAGCACGTGATTTTTGCCTCACAGGAATTACTCCCACAAAAATCAAAACAAAATATTTGTTTTATTGTGTGCAATTTTGTGAATTTTTGTGATATTTTTTGTTGTTATTTCTGCATTTATGTGTGCACGTTTATTTGAGCAAATTAATGAAAAATAAAAAAAATAAGTTACATTTGCATTTTTAGGGTTTTAATTTTACAACGAGGGTTAATTAAGCAAGTGTTTGTTTTACAAAAATGAAAAGAAATCCCAAAAATAACGTACTTCGCATTTTAGTGTTAATTAATATCTTTGAGATAATTTGGTTTTATAATTTAATATAGAATTTTTGGTTTTAATGTCGAAATTAATTAGGAGGAAAATTGAAGAGAAAAAATAAAATAAGAAAACAAGGAATCAAAGTCTTGGTCCAGTTTTAATTAAATTCATCGGCCCAATCGACGCCCCCACCCGGTCCAAATTGATCAGGCTGTTCGACAATCCAAACGATGCCGTTTTGTCACACTCAATCCGGACCGTCCGGACCGTCGATCTCATTAGATCGAACGGTCCAGTCCGTCTCCAGCATCACCGAAACGGCGCCATTTCAAGAATGTGATCTGAACCATTCATTTCATCTTGATCCAACTATCCAAAGACGTTCTCATAACCCGGTCCGCGCCCGACCCATTCCCATCAAGGACCGATCCGGTCTCAGAGACGTCTAAACGATGCCATTTCGTTAAGTCAAATGATCCTGGCCATCGATCTTAATTGATCTATCAGCCTGGATTTATTCCACCCCCGTATATAAGTGTGTAACACACCCCAGCCACCCCCAAGCCAAACCCCACCCTCCCTCGTCTCTAACAGCTCAGAGACGAGCTCGTCTCTTGCCGTCTTCCCCCACCGCCCTCCGCCCACCAAAAATCACCTCACGGCAGTTCCGGTGGCCTAATGACCCCCAAAAGTACACCATCTCTTCACCTCAACCTCCCCATCTCCATGCGACCCTCAGCTTCCCTCGAATCATAACCCAGCCTTCGAATATTCGAAAAACGAAACGGATTTTCCGGTGCCGGCTTCAATGTCCCCCAGAATAACACCCCAGAACCCCCTCAACCTTCCTATCACAATCACTGAAACCCTTACCCTCGAATCCCATCCCAACATCTCGAATATCAAATCCTAGCCATGAACCCTAGTAGCCGCCACCATTCCCCCACTACCTGCTGGTGGCGGCGCCGTCTCATTTCAGCCCCAAATCAACACCAGATGTCAACCCAACCTCCCTCATCCCTAATCTATCATCAATTTCATTCGAACTAGGCTAGAACCCTTCGAATTTAGATTCAAGTGAACGAACCCTAAAAAACCAAACCCCAAGATTGATATGAAATTGAAAAATTGAGGTCGTAATCGACTTTAGTCGTGTGTTCTCAGTCGAGAACACTCGATTAAGGTCCATTTCGACTTCAAATTCAAATTGAAGTTTCAATTCAAAAACAGGATTTGAACCTGGTCTGAACTCTAAGGTTTTCCTTTTTCTTTTCTTTTCTTTGTCTTTTGTTGTTTTTATTTTTGTCTGGTTAATTTTATTTGTCATCAGTCATTTTGTCATTCATTTCTTTCCTCTCGCTCGGACTTTTTATTTGGTCCAATTTCCTCATCAGTTTCTCCCTAAAAGGATGGCAGAAAAAACTTTTGAATTGATTAAATAAGTTTGTCCATTAGTCCGAAATTTGTAGTTAGTTGGACTTTGCTTGAGATCACTCGCATCTCCTGTATTTCCTAGTTATCATGTTGAATTGTCTGGTTTGTTTTTGAATGTGTTTGTTGGTTTAAGAGAATTAAAAAGAGTCAATAGGTTGGGTCGATTAGCTGTAAACCTGAATTTGGTTTGCTTTGGGCCAAAACTGACCCAGGTTTGTTCTGGAATTAAGTAGCAGGGGATTTATTTGATTAAAGAAAAGTTTGTGGTCTAATTAATAGAATTAGGGGAACTAGAACTAAGTGGCATGATAGCACTGTTGTCAGGGAACGCCTGAGAAAGAAAACAGGCTGCCCATAATCGTTAGGGGAATTAAATAAAGGAAAAAGGGGTTAGTGGTGGAGCTAACATTCAATAGTGGAGAACCAGGGAATAACATGTGGGTTTAAACATTATTAATGGGTTGAGTGCTATCATGAGTTGGAAAAGGTTTGAGGAAGTCTTTAAATACACACACACATATTCTGATTGGGACACACTCTAAAACCTGAACACTGAGAGAGCCTGATAGACACACTGACATACACTCAGAAATACCATTCTACTGTTCCATTGAAACCTTTCTTTGGTGATCTTTGAGGTTTCTCTAGTTCTGAGGCAAATTCAGTTAGCTGAACTCACAATGATTTGAAATCGAGTCTAGTTTGAAGTTGTTGGGAATTGTTTGATTAAAACTGGTTGCTAGAGAATTATACATCATTTCTGGGTTTCAAATTGGGTGTTGTACTTCTATAGTTTATTCCTGGTTTTTGAGAGGCTGTTTGGTTCGAAAATTACTCCTGCTGTTGCTGGTTGTGATTGCTGTTTGTCAAATCTGCTTGCTGACCCTTCCTTCTTCATTCATTTGGTTTTATTCCAGGTACACTTTCATTGTCCCTAATGATCTGGAAGTTTGACTCACGTATATGAACAACCTGTGGAATCAATGATGAAGAATTGCTTATTGTTCACCTGAGTTTACTTAGAATTGCTGTTTAGCTGTTAATATTTAGCTTAGTTATTCATGTTTAGTTGTAACTAGACCAACTGTTTGGACTGGTTTGATCTATATGGGACTGTACTGGACTGAAAACTAATTTTGTATTAGCTGGACTGTTAATTGTTAGGTCTCAGATGCATGAGAGCCCTTTAAAGTTGAGTACTAGTTATAACCAGTTTCATGTTTGGTTAATGAAATAGTTTGAGTTAGCTTTCGCTGATTTCCCGTCAATTGTTTCCTGAATCTGTTTGAAAAGTAAGTCAACCATGAGATAAACCTTTGGTAGTTGTTTTCATTTTAATCTGTAATCAAATAAGATTTTTTAGGGTCTGTTTTCGACTGTGTTGAACTTCTATGGAGTAAAATAAGGCTGTGTTTTGAGTGCTTCATTCCATGTATATTCTGATAACTGGAAATTAAAGGAGAAAGCATGACTTTACAAATAAAGGTTCCTGCACGTTCCAGTTAGGTCTAGGATCACAAAATTAACACATTAATCATAACAGGTGTCCTGGATGATCAGTTTTAGATCGGTGTATTCTGGAACTACCTTGTTAGTAATATGATTTCAACACTGCCTTGCCTTAAAATCAGAATGTCTAATTAATGATGGGCAAATTTGTAAGCAATCCCATGGCCTGCCCGACTTCAGGGATTCAATCCCTCGATTTCTCCTGCGCAGCCTAGTCTGCCTTGTTCGATTTGGGCTGGTCTCAGGCCCAATATCTGTGTTTATTGGGAATCCTTGTCCGGCGTGCATGCATCATATGGCTTGGGCTCATTGGGCCCAAGACTGAAATGGCAACTGGTCTGTTAGTATTTAAATGGTAGGCTGTGGACTTTAAGTTAGGTAGCGGGTTCAACATAAAAGGTTCTTCCTTTTGTTGGGATCCAGACTTGAACTTGAAGCCCGAATTTTATAATACTAATTAATTAGGTCTTTGTTAGAGACATATTAGATAAAAAATCATAGCTGCTTTAGGTTTTCCCTTTAAATAATAAAAATGAGATGAGCCTCGCTAAACAAAACACATAAATTGCAGGGCCCTCTTTAAATATATATACTAAAATACTTATAATTCGGGATGGGTCATTTAGCGAATTTTATGGCCTTCCCCAAAGATAATAATGTGGTAGTCTCTTTAGGTGCATATTTTAATAAAATTACCTTCTTAAACTCGGGTGTGCATTTCATGTGACCCAAATCAAATCCTAAAACGTTGAATAAAATGTGTTCAGGATTGCGGGTGGATTTCACGTGACGTAATCCAAAGACTCATTTTAAAATGACGTTCAACTTTCTTATAAAAATTGAATAAAAGCGGTCAAAAAATTAAAATTTGCACATAGGTTCAACATGTATTAAAATCATATAAATAATCCAAATACGACAGTTGAGCGACCGTTCTAGAACCACGGAACTCGGGAATGCCTAACATCTTCTCCCAGGTTAACATAATTCCTTACTCGAATTTTTGGTCCGCGACTGCAATACAGAGTCAAACCCTTTCCTCGATTCGGGATTCAAACCGGTGACTTGGGACACCATAAATCTCCCTAGTGGCGACTCTGAATCTCTTAATAAATGAATCTTGTTTCGATTGTCGTTTAATTAGAAAAACTCCCTTTATTATATTCCTTCCAGGGGTGTAGTAGAGAAAAAGGAGGTGTGACAGCTCTGGCGACTCTTCTGGGGATCAAAACCCAGAACTTTGGTTCAGGGTTCAAGAATTCGAGCTTGGTATATTTGTTGTATTTGGATTGTATATTATCTGATTTTTCTATGTGTTTCATGCTATATGTGCTAAATGCTTTACCGCTTTGATATTTGGTGAATTGTATATATAAACTGCTACGAACCCCTTCCTCTCTCTGAGTCTTCTACATCATGGAGAAGGGTGCACTTCGTGTGACTTCTCTTCTGTTTAGAGTCTTTTCCCATTTAGAACGAGGTTCGGATAAGTTGCTAAGCCGGCGGAGCTTCTGTATCCCTGGTACGCTTCCCCTCATTGGCTCGAGTTGTCCGCTCGGGTAAGTCAGGTCTAGAACAATACCAGGTTTTCAACCTAGAAAAAACAAAGCCTTATACCGGATCCCTAGTAGGAATGATTGTTTGCATCATGTGCATTTGACTTTGGAGACTCAACACAGGGGTTAGGTCTGTCTAGGACAGGTGTACTCGAAATGAAAAAGACCATCCTGATACATTTTACTTGCTACTTGTGCATTTATTTGCTTTGGACTTGCATGCTGACCGATTTTTAAATATTGGGAAAAATTGAAAAAAAAATGAAAATACACATGATGCCCAAATAGAGTTAATCACCCGTTTTAAAAAAACCAATGCCCAAATAGTATCGAAACTCTGCCGAATTTTGAGAAAAATGAAAAAAAGAAAAAAAAAGAAATATTTTATTTACCAAGTGAAAAGAAAAACAGAAGAGAGATTTTATTATGAAAATATAAAAAGAGTTTTTGCTTTCAGAAATAGTTTATTTGCCAATGAAAAAAAAAGAAATGTTCTTGTTTGCAAAGTAGTTTGTTTTATTTACCCGAACTACGTCAGTTTGATTCTTACCGGATGTGAGATACGAAGGCAACCCTCATTGGGTCCAACTTCCCTTTTACAGAAATAGCCCCAAAAACAATAAATTTTTTTTGTATTGCCATAAATAAGTTAGGTGATGCCATTCTTGTCTGAAATAAGTTGATTGTCCCTAAAAGGACGCCGAAAGGCCATTTCTTGCAAAAACAGCCACCTTGAGTCATTTCTTACGGTTAACAGATACAGCCTTAAGATCTTCCTCCTTGAAGTGCTAAAAGGCCGTACTTGCAAAACCAGTATGTGAGTTGTCCTAAAAGAGTAATCTGTTTGAAAAATGATCATTTCTTTTGAGTCATTAAAATCAGCTTAAATAAATGTGCGGGATGAACACAATTGAAATTGAACCCTTCACAGTCCTTAAAGAAATCCCTTTGAAGCTCCATCTGTTGTGGTATGACTTAGGCAAAGGTAGCAGAGAGACGGTGGTGAAGGTTTTGGGCGGTCTCGTTGGGTTATTGAACATCAAGCCAAGGTAGGACATTATTGAAGCATTGATACCTTTCTGGGACCCCACTCGCAATGTGTTCCGGTTCTCATATTTTGAGCTCACACCGACCTTGGAGGAGATGGCAGGTTATGCAGGCCTCAACGGAAACCTAAGAGGTCGATATCCTTTGTCACCAAGACCGGTATCTCCACACCGATTTTTGGATTTGCTGAGTATTAGTCATGATGTCCAGAACGAGGATTTGTTTCAAGGATGCTGTACTCTCATTTTCTTGTATCAACGTTATGGTAATCCTCAGGGTTTTGAAGAGCCAAATCTTGGGCTAACCGATGCCAGAAATAGAGACAAATGGGAGGCGAGGCGAGGTTTGGCATTTATGACAGCATTCTTGGGGGTGGTGATCTGTCCACGCAAAGATACTAAGATAGAAATGGGCCTCGTGGGGATGATCGATGTTGCGATCAAAAAGGCCAACAACACTATAGTTCCTTTGATTATGTCAGAAATCTACCGAGCTTTGACTTTCTGCCAGGAAGGAGGAAGATTTTTTCAGGGTTGCAATTTGCTACTTCAACTGTGGATGCAAGAGCACCTTTGTCATCAGGCGGGGTATATGAATGCTAGTTTGACCGGGTTAAAATGCATTGAAAGGTTTGACCAATGAGTAACAGGTATTGAATTTCCAGAAGGTACTGAAGTTTGGTTTAAGCAGCTAGAATCCTTAACATCCGATAAAATTGAATGGGCATTTGGGTGGCTTCCCGCCACTGAAGCGGTATACATGTCGGCTGAAGAGTGTTATATTCTCCTAATGGGCATCTGGAGCATCCAGCCATATGCTCCCCATCAGGTATTGCGACAGTTGGGGAGATTCCAAACTGTCCCTAATGATGAAGACCTGAGAAAGAAAGTCATCGAGTTAGGTCCCAGAGCTGCATTTCCAGAGGATAGAATTCGTAAGTTATGGAATGAGTGCAGGTTCCTCGAGCCCAGAACCATGGTCCGAGATTTAGCTAGGGGCGAATTGGACCCAAAGTACAAGGTATGGTTCGAGAAGAGATTTCACATCCCTCTAAGACCCACCAAAAGAGCCCATGTCCAGCAATTTACAGATGACTCACGAGAACAATGGCTTTGGCTAGTAAAGGAAGAAACCTACAGGGCCAAAATAAGCAAACTGGAGAAACAGACCATGCAACTTCAATTTGAAAAAGATGTTAAATCCGCTGTAGATGAAGGGGAAAAGAAAAATCTGATTCAAGAAAATGAGATCCTTAAAGCTCGTATCCAAGAAATGAGAACAGCTGTCGGAAAACCAAAAAGAAGCCGGGCTGACCAAAAACTCATAAATGAATTGAAAGGAGAAGTTCGCAAGAGCCAAATGGACTTGGAAAGATATAAAGCTAGCTTGACAAAGATTCGGGGTAGATGGGTGAAGGGCACGAAGGAGCGAGCACTGTATATGCAACAGATGAAGAGACATTATAAATGAAGAGTCACTATCCTGAAAGGAACAATAGCCACTCTCGAAAAGAGGGTATTCAGGCAAGTTAAAGATCACAGAGCAGACAGGAAACACTGTTACGATCTGATGGCACAAATGGAGGAACAAATGCATAAGTTTCAAGCCTAACTCCTTCATAATGCCCAAGTTCTAGAAACCCGGGAACAACATATAGGAAGGCTGCTGTGGGAAAAGGACAGGATTAGAGAAGAGATCGCAAACATCGCACATTACATTACTGTAAAATGCCGAGTGTGCGAGAACATGACCCGTACCACCTTCTTTGCGGCAGTGATGACATTCGTTCGGCAAATAATGAGCGATCTGGATAGGCTCCAAAGGGATATCGTACAAAGGCCCACGGCAAGGCCGAATGACGCCTCGCAGGCTCCAGGAAATTTTAAGGCATTAATGTACTCTTAATCTTTGTTTTAAGTTTGTATTTTCATCATTAAAGTTTGTAAGTCAGATTCTCTTTGAGTTTGCTTTGTTTGTCCTTTCAAAGTTTGTAACTTCTTCCAAGTGTTGTAATAAGAACAGTCGTTTTTTTGGAAAAATGTGGCCATCGACCAGAACTACGCACGGTCTGATTCATGCGGGGACATGATACGTAGGAAATCCACATAAGATTCGACCACCGCTAAAAAGAAAAAAAAGGAAAATAAAATAGGGGCACAACTATTAAAGGCCGGAATGACGCATGCAATCGAAGCGAATGGCATGATAGAAATGGTTAACTTCCTAGGTGCATTGCATCCCAACATGCGATTGCATATATGTCGAACTCTAAAAACTAACAAGTTTGTTGCTTGTCCAGAGAATTCAAACTGTTAGTTTATCTAAAGCGTACTGGCATATTACCACTATCAGACCAGATCGAAGGGACCAATACCCGTGATCATGTCCAACCCTGATCGAGAAGGAAGCGCTGAGATAGAAGAGGTAGACGTGAAAGCGATGAAAGATGAGGTGTATAAGTTGAAACATCAGATGGCTGAGATGTACCAGGCTTGGACAAGGGGTCAGTCACCACCAGCCTACCCCGCTAACCCTACTTTCCTCCAATACCCGCCCAGTCTCCGGAATAGCTTGTTTTGGATTTATCCCCTAATTTTCAACATCATCAGGGAACCACCTCCCAAATACCGCAAATCCCAAAAACAGTTCCATACCCTCCACCAATTACCCCTGTCTTTGTGGCGCCCGCACCAGCCCCGCTCCACAGGTCTTCCAGTGAGCCTGTGTTCCAAGCACAGGATAATCAATATTACCCCCCCGAACCCACCTTCAAAGCACCTGAACCGTACCCTTATCATCCTCAACCTAGTATCACTGAAGACCCTGAAAAGCAAACCAAGAACCCGGAGCAGGAAGAAATGTTCTGAAAAGTAAAAAGCGTGGAGCAATCTTTCAGGAATATGCAAGGTTTGGGCGGCCAAGTCAGTGTGGAGTATAAGGATTTATGCTTGTTCCCTGATGTTCAGTTACCAGCAGGATTCAAGATGCCTAAGTTCGTTCTATATAATGGGCATGGTGATCCAGTGGCACATTTGCGAGGATTTTGCAGCAAAATGAGAGGGGCGGGCGAAAGGGATGAGTTACTGATGGCGTACTTCAGCCAGAGTCTGAGCGGGTCTGCATTAGAATGGTATACCCAACAGGACCATGGTAGGTGGTATACCTGGGATGATTTGGCACAAGCATTCGTAGGCCACTTCCAGTACAATCTACAAATCATTCCAGATCGTCTGTCATTGATAAAACGGGAGAAAAAACCCGGAGAGAGTTTCAGGGAATACGGTTTCCGTTGGAGGGAACAAGCTGCGAGGGTCGACCCTCTGATGAAAGAGGGAGAAATAGTTGATTACTTTTTGCAAGCATTGGAGCCAACTTATTTTGGTAACTTGGTAACGACAATCGGCAAGTCTTTCAACGAGGTTGTGAAAATGGGCGGCATGATCGAGGAAGGACTTAAGTCCAACAAGATCCTGAGTTACTCAACAATCAAAGCAACCACTCAAGCTATCCAGAGTGGCCACGGTGGGTGTGCTTGGGAAAAAGAAGAAATAAGACGTTGCAACGGTTGAGTCCAGGGCCTGGTTCGGACCCAGAGGCACCTCACCACACTATAACCAACCTCCACCCAACCCTCAAACTTACCCCCACACTCCATATAGCCCACCCCAACACTACTACCTGTATCCCGAACCTCATTTTTCTGTGCACCATGCTCAAGCATACAGCCAACCTCCACCTCACAACCAATGGCGTGCTCCCGCTCCACAGAATAGAAATCCTTCCAGTCGAAATTTCTGACCTAATCCGGCATTCAGGGGTGACATCACACAAAAAAGGAAAACATTCACTCCATAGGGAGAATCATATGCCAGTTTGTTCCACAGGCTCAGACAACTGAATATGCTAAAGCCAATACCATCTAAACTGCCAAATCCACCTCCAAAAAACCTTGACTACTCGGTTAGTTGCGAGTATTGTTCGGGTACCCCGGGGCATGATACCGAGAAGTGTTGGCACTTGAAGAGTGCAATACAAGAGCTCATCGACACTAACATAATTGAAGTGTAGGCTCCTGAGGTACCTAACATCAATAAGAACCCAATGCTAGCCCATCCAGAGGCGAACATGATCGAAATTGTGCATAAAGGGAGAGAGCCAAAGAAGCCATCACAGACCGTAATGACAATTCGGTCCAATGAGACAAAGATAATTGAACAACCAACAGGGGAAAGGTTAGCGCTTGAGTTGATTGAAAAGAGTGTTGGGCCATCGACGGTAGGGAATGAGGGGTCTCCAAGCCAGATCACAACGAGACAAGAGAAAGTAAAGGTGATTGTGCCGGAAGTAGTCAGCAGACCCATCATAACTGTGAAAGGGGCCCGTGTCGAGCAAGTTATCATCAAACTGGTAACCCAATTGCCAATAATCAGCAGCAAGGCTATTCCTTGGAACTACGGACGAGTGGCAGTGATGTATAAAGGAAGGGAGATCAAGGAAGAGGTATGCGAGGCCCAAGGATTAACTCGGTCAGGAAGATGCTTTGCTCCTTCAGAGTTAAGAAAAGCCAAGGATAATTCAACTTTGGCAAAGAAACCCGTGACCGAAGAATAAGCGGAAGAGTTCCTAAAAAGGATGAAAATGCAGGACTATTCCATTGTAGAGCAGCTGAAGAAGACACCAGCATAGATTTCCCTGCTTTCATTATTGATCCACTCGAACGAACATTGATGAGCATTAATGAAAATCTTGAACGAGGCACATGTCCCCGACAAAATCACTGTGAATCACTTGGAGAAAATAGCCAACAAAATCTTCGAAGTGAACATGGTCACTTTCTCTGACGACGAATTGCCCGTAGAGGGCACGGAACACAATAGGGCCCTTTACCTGACAGTAAAATGTGAGAGCTCTATGGTCACAAGGGTATTGGTCGACAACAGTTTGAGTGCAAACATCTGTCCTCTCTCCACTCTGACCAAACTAAAAGTAGAGAATGGGAGGATCCACAAGAACAGTATCTGCGTGAGAGGATTCGATGGCGGCGACGAAGACTCAGTTGGGACATAGTGTTGGAATTGATGATTGGACCAGTGGAGTTCACAATGGAATTCCAAGTACTGGATATAGCTTTCTCATATAATTTGCTATTAGGTTGACCCTGGATCCACGCCGCTAAAGCGGTACGGTCAACTCTTCACCAGATGATCAAGTTCGAATGGGACATGCAAGAGATAGTGGTGCATGGGGAAGACAATTTGTGCGCACACAGCGACACCATTATGCCATTTATAGAAATGGAATATGACAAGGGGCCATGGGTCTATCAAGTTTCGGACATGATGACAGTCGAGAAAGTGCAAGAGGGGAAGTGTATCCCAAACCCGAAGGTAACAGCTACATCGGTCATGGTGGCGTACGAAATGTTGAAGAATGGGTTCGTACTAGGGAAAGGTCTGGGATCTGCTTTGCAAGGCATTGTACAACCAGTGTCCCTCCTTGAAAATATGGGAACTTTTGGTCTAGGGTTCCAACCTAAGTCCGCAGACGTAAGAAGAGCCAAGAAGTTGAAACAGAGGGCATGGATCCTTCCAAAACCGGTCCCACGTCTCTCCAGGTCATTTGTCAAGGCAGGTACCATAAAACGACCAGCGACTGCAATTCCCAAGGATAAGGTTATCCCTAATAAGGAGTTGATAGAAAGATTTGAGCAGTTGTTCAACGAGGTGAACATGCTAGAACTCGGCGAGGGTCCTAGCCACGCAGAAATACAGTTTGTCAGGCCAAAAACGAAGATTAATAATTGGAAGGCTACTCCTCTCCCTACCCGGAGAGAGCCTTGGTAGTCTGCTTTGATTTTTCTTTAAATTTGTATGGATTATTTCAGGGTTGTAATCCGAATTTTAGTTTGTTTTTGAGTATGCAAACCTTGTTATCTTCCCTTTTAATGAAATGCAATTTCTTCCTGTTTTCCACTCCTGATAAATTTTATATTTTGTTTTCTTCTTTTCTGTACAGTTCCGTTTATGCCGGTTCTAATGATATGATGTGCATAAGGAATCCTCAACCCAGTCTAAGAAATCAATCTGAGATAATAGTTCAAGAGGTTGAGTATGATTACAAGTCAGAATTTGACGAAGATGAGGCTCTTGAGGAGATTAGTAAAGAATTAAGTCATTTTGAGGAAAAACCTAAGCCCAATTTGAACGATACCGAAGCCATCAATTTAGGGGACGCGGGTAACATTAGAGAGACTAAAATAAGCATCCATCTCGAATCCAAAATTCGGAAAGAATTAATCAAAATGCTCATGGAATACAAAGACGTGTTCGCATGGTCGTATGACAACATGCCAGGTTTAAGCACTGATCTAGTGGTTCACAAATTGCCCACTCATCCGACATTCCCTGCTGTCAAGCAAAAATTGAGAAAATTCAAAACTGACATGAGTGTGAAGATTAAGGAAGAAATAACCTAGCAGCTAGATGCGAAGGTTATTCGAGTCACTCGATATCCTGAATGGTTGGCCAATGTAGTGCTAGTACCAAAGAAGGATGGAAAGATCAGAGTATGCGTTGATTACCGCAATCTGAACAAAGCTAGCCCAAAGGATAACTTCCCATTACCCAATATCCACATCCTGATTGATAATTGTGTGAGGCGTGAGATTGGATCTTTCATGGATTGCTATGCTGGGTATCATCAGATTCTGATGGATGAAGAAGATGCAGAGAAGACGACATTCATCACGCCGTGGGGAACTTATTGCTACAGAGTAATGCCGTTTGGTCTGAAGAACGATGGGGCAACATACATGCGATCAATGACCAATGTATTCCCTGATATGATTCACAAAGAGATTGAGGTATACGTGGATGATGTAATCATCAAGTCAAAGCAGCAGGCCTACCACGTCGGATATTTGAGGAAGTTCTTTCAGAGGCTTTGCAGGTACGACATCAAACTCAACCCTGCCAAATGTGCATTTGGAGTTCCATCAGGAAACCTGTTGGGATTCATAGTCAGTCGGCGATGCATTGAGTTGGATCCGTCGAAAATCAAAGCTATCCAGGAATTGCCACCTCCGAAGAATAAGACTGAAGTGATGAGTCTGTTAGGAAGGTTTAACTACATCAATAGGTTTATTGCTCAGCTCACATCAACTTGTGAACCAATTTTTAGGTTATTAAAGAAGGACGCCGTGGTCAAATGGACTGAAGAATGTCAAAGGGCGTTTGATAAGATAAAAGGGTATTTTTCAAGTCCACCTGTGTTGGTCCCACCTGAACCAGGAAGACCTTTAATCCTTTGTGTGACAGTTTTGGAAAATTCATTTAGCTGTGTGCTGGGGCAGCATGACGTCACCGGCAGGAAGGAACAAGCCATCTACTATCTTAGCAAGAAGTTCACGGCTTATGAGGTTAAGTACACTCATCTTGAGAAGACATGTTGTGCCCTAATTTGGGTAGCTCAAAAATTGAAACATTATTTGTCATCTTACACTACTTACCTCATTTCCCGCTTGGATCCGTTGAATTATATCTTTCAAAAGCCTATGCCCACTGGGAGACTTGCAAAGTGGCAGATTTACTCACGGAGTTTGACATTGTGTATGTGACAAGGACCGTTATAAAAGCCCAAGCATTGGCTGATTACTTGGCCGAGAACCTGGTCGATGAAGAATATGAGCCGTTGAAGACTTATTTCCCTGATGAAGAGACGATGCATATTGATGAGCTGGAACTAACTGAAAAACCAGGATGGAAACTGTACTTTGATGGGGCTGCAAACATAAAAGGAGTTGGAATAGGGGCTGTGCTTATTTCGGAAATAGGATATCACTATCCCGTTACAGCCCAACTTCGGTTATATTGTACCAACAACATGGCTGAGTACGAGGCGTGCATTTTGGGTTTAAGGTTAGCTGCAGATATGGATGTTCAGGAAGTTTTGGTCTTGGGAGATTCGGACCTCCTGGTGCATCAAATTCAAGGAGAATAGGAAACACGAGATTTGAAACTCATACCTTACCGGCATTATTTGCACGATCTTTGTCAGCGGTTTCGATCAGTGGAATTCAGGCATATTCCAAGGGTTCATAATGAGATTGCCGATGCTTTGGCTACCCTAGCCTCAATGCTACATCATCCGGACAAAGCTTACGTTGACCCATTACATATTCAGGTCCGCGATCAGCACGCTTATTGTAATGTGATAGAGGAAGAGCTTGATGGCGAACCATGGTTCCATGACATTAAGGAATACATCAGAATGGGGATATATCCGGTGTAATCCACGGGGGATCAGAAGAGAACAATTCGGTAGTTGGCGAGTGGATTTTTCCTCAGTGGAGGGATTTTGTATAAAAGAACACCGGACCTTGGTTTATTAAGATGCATAGATGCTAAAGAAGCCATGACTGTTATGTCTGAAATACATTCTGGAGTTTGCGGACCGAACATGAGTGGATATGTATTAGCAAAGAAGTTCCTTCAGGCAAGGTATTATTGGCTCACCATGGAGCGAGATTGTATTAACTTCGTGCGCAAGTGTCACCAATGTCAGATACATGGGGATTTGATTCATTCTCCACCATCGGAATTGCACACAATGTCGGCACCATGGCCCTTCGTTGCTTGGGGCATGGATGTCATTGGGCCCATTGATCCAGCGGCATCCAACGGGCACGGGTTCATTCTGGTAGCCATTGATTATTTTACCAAATGGGTTGAGGCTAAAACTTTCAAGTCTATAACCAAGAAAGCAGTGGTTGATTTTGTGCATTAAAATATCATTTGCCGGTTTGGAATCCCAAAGGTAATCATCACAGATAATGGTGCTAATATTAACAGCAATTTGATGAAAGAAGTATGTCAGCAGTTTAAGGTTACACATCGCAATTCCACACCATATCGGCCTAAGGCGAATGGAGCAGTCGAAGCAGCCAACAAGAACATAAAGAAATTACTGAGGAAAATGTTAGAAAATTCCAGGCAATGGCATGAGAAGTTACCATTTGTGTTATTAGGTTATCGCACTACTGTTCGTACTTCAGTAGGTGCAACTCCTTACTTGTTGGTATATGGCACTAAAGCAGTGATCCCGACAGAAGTTGAAATCCCGTCTCTTTAGATTGTCGCCGAGGCTGAAATTGATGATGAGTGGGTTAAAACCCGTTTAGAGCAGTTAAGTTTAATTGATGAAAAAAGATTAGCAGCGGTATGTCATGGCCAATTGTATCAAAGGAGGATGGCAAGAGCATATAACAAGAAGGTGTGTCCCAGGAGGTTTGAAGTGGGGCAGCAAGTGTTGAAACGGATCTTTCCACATCAGGCTGAAGCAAAGGGCAAGTTTGCCCCGAACTGGTAAGGACCGTTCATTGTAACCAGAGTATTGTCCAATGGCGCTTTGTGTTTAACAGATATTGAAGGAAAATGCATATATATGGCTATCAATTCTGATGCAGTCAAAAGATATTATGTATGATTTCTTTAGTAAAATCACTGATTGTTTGTACTTGGCATTATCTCGAAGGTTGAAATGACGAAGGCAATTTGTTCTGCTATCCAAACACTTTACCCTTTGTTCACCCTTTTTGAGCCTTACTTATTTTTGTTTCGTACCCTTTTTTGGAATCAATAACCAAGAAGAAAAGAAAAAGAAAAAAGAAAAGAAAAATAAAAAGAAAAATGGAAAAGAAAAATAAATTAAAAGAAAAATTGTAACAACAAGGAATTGGGGTGAACTACGTTTGACCTGATTCCTTTTAAGGATACATAGGCAGCTTCACAGCTCGGTCATAGGAAAGCAAAACCCAAAAGGTCCCCCAAACAAGAAACTAGGGCAGAAGTTATGTTTGAAATGAGAAAGTTGTTTCCAAAAGTTATAATTCTAACCCATTGGATTTGGTTTGATCTTTTCGATACCCTTTCTTTCCAAACCTATCCAAGAACCCATATTAACATCCAAAGAAAGACCTCCCAATCAGTCTTCAAGAGGGTGCCAAGTCAAGCAAGTATAGATAGTGCATATCAGGGGCAATACTCCGGTTTTAAGCAAGAAGAATGAAAATGAGAGAGTCTTATTTAGTGAAAACCCGCAAGGGCACTGTAAGGCGATGTAAGTTTAGAGAAATGAAAAATGAGAGAGTCTTGTTAGTGAAAACCCGCAAGGGCACTGTAAGGCAATGAAAAGTGAGAGAAGTCCAAAAAATGAGAGAGTCTTATTGGTAAAAACCTTCACAGGCACCATAAGGCGACAAGGAATTGAGAAAGGAACGAACAAGTTAAGTTTGACGGCAGAAATCCGTCGAGGCATCAAGCAGAACAAAAATAGAATTGGATCGTGAAAATTTTGAGGCAGGAGTAAGACAGCTAGAAATCAATTGAACTGAATAGACTAGGTTGACTAATCCAAGATGCACAACATGATCATTGGGATCAGTTATCCCATTCAGATAAGTCCTTTTTCTCTTCTAAAGGAAGATTTTCTCTTTTGACCTTATTTTTGAAGTCATCGCATTTCTTTTCTCTTGACTAAGGCTTTTTCAATAATAAATTGATTCTAACAAATAAGAAGGAATTTCAAAGCTTACTACCAAATTCCAACACGGTGCGGAGCGAAGTGTGGCTAGGACAGGCCGACGATGATATGATGAGATATGAAAGGCGTCATTAGAAGTCCAAATGATGAATGGTCTAAGATTCCGTGAAGGGAATGGGGATCAGTTAAAAAAAACTAAAAGAGGAAAGCAACAATTTTGAAGTTTGTGGATAAGGGTTAGTCAGAGGGTTGGAAATTCTTGACCGAGGTCAATGTAGTCGGACAAAACCAAGTATGGAAAAGAGAGAAAGAAAAAAAAACCATCTCCAGCAGGAGTATCACGTCTAATCACCGAACTTTAAACTGACCAACTTTTCTTTGTGTTTGAAACAGGGATCAGAAATGTTGTCGATAGCAAAGAAAAATTTTCGCGGAAAAAGAGCAACATACACACAGAATGGGGAAAATGGACGTGATTCGGGATTCATGTGAGACACAGAGGTTGGGAAGATGCCGGTTCACGAGCAATATGACAAACAGAGGGTATTGGGTCCGAATGAAGAAACGACGTTTCAGGGATACAGATGATAGAGAAAGTGGTTAGTTAATAAACATGCAAGATCTTCGGGTAGAAATCAACGATTATGGGAAATATATGTGGTCATATAAGCAGTCTAGAAATAATAGTTGGGAAGTTTATAAATAAGGAAGTAGTCGGAAGGTCGGAAGTTTTAAACCAAGCTCAAAGTAGTCGAACGAAGCAGAGCATGGAAAGGATCGAAGAAAAAACCATCCCCAGTAAGAGTATCACAACCAACCAATACATTTTAAATTGACGAGATTTTCTGTGATTGAAACAGGGGCAGAAAATCTCGGTTGGTTTCGGAGAAATCCACCATAAGGAAAGGCAAACACCAAACATAACATGGAAGACAACTAATGCTTTAAGGAAAGGCAGTTTTGAAGGAAGACAACTCAAGTTTCAGGAGGGGAACAAGTCAACTTAAGTTTCAAGGGGAAGCAGTTTCGAAGGAAGGCATTTCAAGTATAAAGGCTAAATGGTTCAGGAGCCCACCTGGAGAACAGAAGTGTAATTTTTAAAGTAGTTGAAGTCAGGAGCCCACCTGGAGAACAGAGGTGTAATTGTAAAAGTGTGGAAGTCCGGAGCCCGCTTGGAGAACGGAGGTGTAATTTTATAAAAGTGAAGTCAGGAGCTCGCTTGGAGAATAGATGTGTAATTTTAAAAGTTTTGAAGTCAGGAGCCCGCCTGGAGAACATAGGTGTAATTTTAAAATAGTTGAAGTCAGGAGCCCACCTGGAGAACGGAGGTGTAATTTTATAAAAGTGAAGTCAGGAGCCCGCCTGGAGAACAGAGGTGTAATTTTAAAAGTGAAGTCAGGAGCCCGCCTGAAGAATAGAGGTATAATTGTTAAAGTTACGAAGTAGTGAAGTCAGGAACCCGCCTGGAGAACAGAGGTGTAATTTGTAAAAGTTGAAGTCAGGAGCCCGCTTGGAGAACAGAGGTATAATGTTTAAAATTGAAGTCAGGAACCCACCCGGAGAACAGAGGTACACGACGATAGCCAAGGGAAGACGTTCAAAGGATCAGTAATAGGGTAATCAACTGAAGAGCGAAGAGATATAATTCAAGTCGAGAAATCAAAGCAAGGCAGCAACAAAGGAATCGCGACAAGAGAATACAAGACAATAAGGCAGCAAGAAACACAAAAGCAAGTTGGAAGTTCTAGATAAGATTTTGTAATTCATAGACTATAGTTTAGTCTAGCTTCTTATTTTCTTTTATCATGGTGTAATAAGGAGGTTAGTAAGCAGTAGCAGCAGTAGCAGCAACAACAGTAAACACAGTTTCACGGTAGTCCCATCCACCAAAACTTCCCGAACTACATTGACCTGATTCTTTTTTAGCCAAGGATATGTAGGAGACCTTTGAAGCAGAGGTTCGGTCAAATCTTTCAAAAAATGATTCCCACGGAGTATTCGAACAGGCAAAAATCGCTCGTATCCGCTCACTATATCTTTGCATGAAAACTCTTCGTGTTTCCGGACAAAGAGGGGCAGCTGTGAGCACGTGATTTTTGCCTCACAGGAATTACTCCCACAAAAATCAAAACAAAATGTTTGTTTTATTGCGTGCAATTTTGTGAATTTTCGTGTTATTTTTTTTTGTTATTTTCTGCATTTGTGTGTGCACGTTTATTTGAGAAAATTAATGAAAAATACAAAAATAAGTTACATTTGCATTTTAGGGTTTAATTTTACTATTAGGGTTAATTAAGCAAGTGTTTGTTTTACAAAAATGAAAAGAAATCACAAAAATAACCTACTTCGCATTTTAGTGTTAATTAGTATCTTTGAGATAATTTGGTTTTATAATTTAATCTAGGATTTTTGGTTTTAATGTCGAAATTAATTAGGAGGAAAATTGAAGAGAAAAAATAAAATAAGAAAACAAAGAATCAAAGTCTTGGGCCAGTTTTAATTAAATTCATCGGCCCAATCGACGCCCCCACCCGGTCCAAATTGATCAGGTTGTTCGACAATCCAAACGACGTCATTTTTTCACACTCAATCCGGACCGTTGATCTCATTAGATCGAATGGTCCAGTCCGTCTCCAGCGTCACAGAAATGGCGTCGTTTCAAGAATGTGATCTGAACCATTCATTTCATCTTGATCCAACAATCCAAAGACGTTCTCATAACAGGGTCCGCGCCCGACCCATTCCCATCAAGGACCCATCCGGTCTCAGAGACGTCTAAACGACGCCGTTTCGTTAAGTCAAATGATCCTGGCCATCGATCTTAATTGATCTAACGGCCTAGATTCATTCCACCCCCGTATATAAGTGTGTAACACACCCCAGCCACCCCCAAGCCAAACCCCACCCTCCCTCGTCTCTAACAGTTTAGAGACGAGCTCATCTCTCACCGCCTTCCCCCACCGCCCTCCGCCCACCGAAAATCGCCTCACGGCGGTTCCGGTGGCCTAATGATCCCCAAAAGTACACCATCTCTTCACCTCAACCTTCCCATCTCCATGCCACCCTCAGTTTCCCTCGAATCATAGCTCAACCCTTCGAATATTCGAAAAACCAAACGGCTTTTCCGGCGCCGGCTTCAATGGCCACCATAATAACACCCCGGAACCCCCTCAACCTTCCTATCACAATCCCTGAAACACTTACCCTCGAATCCCAGCCCAGCATCTCGAATATCAAATCCTAGCCATGAACCCTAGTAGCCGCCACCATTCCCCCACTACCTGCTAGTGGCGGCGCCGTCTCATTTCATCCCCAAATCAACACCAGATGTCCACCCAACCTCCCTCTTCCCTAATCTATCATCAATTTCATTCGAACTAGGCTAGAACCCTTCGAATTTAGATTCGGGTACGAACCCTAAAAAACCAAACCCCAAGATAGATATAAAGTTGAAAAATTGAGGTCGTAATCGACTTTAGTCGTGTGTTCTCAGTCGAGAACACTCGATTAAGGTCCGTTTCGACTTCAAATTCAAATTGAAGTTTCAATTCAAAAATAGGATTTGAACCTGGTCTGAACTCTGAGGTATTTCTTTTTCTTTTCTTTTCTTTGTCTTTTGTTGTTGTTATTTTTGTCTGGTTAATTTTCCTTGTCATCAGTCATTTTGTCATTCATTTCTTTCCTCTCGCTCGGACTTTTTATTTGGTCCAATTTCCTCATAAGTTTCTCCCTAAAAGGATGGCAGAAAAACTTTTGAATTGATTAAATAGGTTTGTCCATTAGTCCAAATTTTGTAGTTAGTTGGACTTTGCTTGAGATCACTCGCATCTCCTGTATTTCCTAGTTATCATGTTAAATTGGCTGGTTTGTTTTTGAATGTGTTTGTTGGTTTAAGAGAATTAAAAAAGAGTCAATAGGTTGGGTCGATTAGCTGTAAACCTGAATTTGGTTTGGTTTGGGCACTGACCCAGGATAGTTCTGGAATTAAGTAGCAGGGGTTTATTTGATTAAAGAAACGTTTGTGGTCTAATTTATAGAATTAGGGGAACTAGAACTAAGTGGCATGACAACACTGTTGTCAGGGCATGCATGAGAAAGAAAATAGGCTGCCCATACCCGTTAGGGGAATTTAATAAAGGAAAAAGGGGTTAGTGGAGAACCAGGGAATAACATGGGGGTTTAAACATTTATTAATGGGCTGAGTGCTATCATGAGTTGGAAAAGGTTTGGGGAAGTCTTTAAATACACACACACACATTCTGATTGGGACACACTCTAAAACCTGAACACTGAGAGAGCCTGATAGACACACTGACATACACTCAGAAATACCATTCTAATGTTCCATTGAAACCTTTGGTGATCTTTGAGGTTTCTCTAGCTCTGAGGCAAATTCAGTTAGCTGAACTCACAACGATTTGAAATCGAGTCTAGTTTGAAGTTGTTGGGAATTGTTTGATTAAAACTGGTTGCTAGAGAATTGTACATCATTTCTGGGTTTCAAATTGGGTGCTGTAGTTCTATAGTTTATTCTTGGTTTTTTGAGAGGCTGTTTGGTTCGAAAATTACTCCTGCTGTTGCTGGTTGTGATTGCTGTTTGTCAAATCTGCTTGCTGACCCTTCCTTCTTCATTCATTTGGTTTTATTCCAGGTACACTTTCATTGTCCTAATGATCTGGAAGTTTAACTCACGTATATGAACAACCTGTGGAATTAATGATGAAGAATTGCTTATTGTTAACCTGAGTTTACTTAGAATTGCTGTTTAGCTATTAATATTTAGCTTAATTATTCATGTTTAGTGTCACACCTCCTTTTTTTACCTCATCATATATGCTTTCGCACAATGCCCTGTTTTGGTTTTACTACACCCCGAGAAAGGGATATAATAACCAAAAGAGAAGGAGTTTTTCCACTTAAAGGACAGTCGGAATGGGATTTATTTATTAAATTTTAGAGTCGCCACTTGGGAAAATAATGGTGTACCAAGTCACCGGTTTAATCCCGAACCGAGGAAATTATGACTCTGTTACAGTTCGCGAATCAGAAATCCGGATAAGGAATTCTG